>VZTY01027116.1:388980-453849 GCA_013400935.1 Turnix velox
TGGGTGTACATTCTGTGTTTCCAAGTGTACTTTCAAGAAACAACAGGCTAAAAAAACTTAAAGTAGTTAGACTGTTGAAGCACAGGCTTTTTGGCACATATAAAGCAAGGAGTTCAAAATGCTTCCAAGAACACAGACGCAAGCCACACACTTACCCCCCACCACCCTATATTAGCATACTGCATAGTCTGTTTGCATATACAAGATTTGGAAGTTATTACAAAGTTAAGCCAACTTACCCTGTGCCACTAAATCCAGCCATGAACACCATTCTGAGAAAAAAAAATAGCTCTTCATTTCTGCCACAGAGATTCCTCTCTGATTCATTGTCAGAGAAGACAAGTGTCCACTTTTCCCTTCCTCTGCTCAGAACAAACTACACTGAGAAGGCAAGAGCCTTCATATTAACTGAACTTTGTTCCATAAATGCAACAGGTGGCACAAGATGACTTTACAAATATATTTTCCTCCACTAATGCTATTGTACTTGTAATTATCTCTTTAATTACAATGTTTTCCCCTCATGTCTCCACCCTGAATGTTTACAGACTGCAGATAGACCAAGTGTCTGATACAGCATATCTAGACTATAAGCTCAAGCCCTGATCATATTTTCACTCATGTTAGCCTTTAACAAGGCAAAGCAAAACTCACTCAGATTTTCATAATACCATCTGGAACATTACATTGCTAACTCCTAATTCCAGTATTTTGGTGTAGTTCATCACCTCTGCTAAGGATTCACAACCAACATTCTCCTCCAGCTTTCTGCTGGAAAAAGTACCATGGCATTGCCAGCAGGTCAGAGAATGGAAGTTGCAAGAACAGTAGCTCCAAATCCCAAATAAATACTTTTTCAACACATTTATCCATCCAGCAAATGATACTGTGAAGGCAGCAACAGTAAACACAGTCTTACATGGAGCTACCTAACGTAGAGACTAACAGTAATGAAGTTGGAGTACCGGGCTTTAACATTGACAAGAAATTTCAGTGTTTACACAGACTTCAGTCAGACTCTGGTCATGTTGAAGCTTTCTGTACTTCAGTAGCTCTGCAGTATTTATGTATCCAGTGTGACATTTCTTGCATCCATGCATTTTGCTATCCTACCTGTAAGCAACACCCTCTTCCCACTCAAGAAAACACAAATACCATTCTGACACCTCCATCACACCAGTTGATGTAGAAGATGCAAGAGTGCTCTTCCTCCAGACTCCTCTTCACTATTTGTAGTGGATTACCCAGGCTGTGGATTAACCAACCTTCATCTGATGCTTTCACTACAGAAGTCTCTTAATATTACACATTCACATTACAGTACTGCCTCACTGTATTTCATTGCAAAACTTCTTTGGATTTGATTGGTAGGACAGGGGACACAGACAGTCTCTCTAACCATCCATTCACTACATGCCTAGAGCATACACATAACAAGAAACTGCCAAAGAACTTCAGTTGTCTTCAACAGAAAACTAACCTGAATCCAGTGTGAAAAGACACAGAGTACAGGATGCCTCCAATGATACTCCTCGTCCATACCAAGCTCAGCACAGACTGAAGACAGATGTCTCTCAAGTCTCCACTTGCCAGACTTGTTTTACAGCTCTCGAGGTTCAAGCTGACCTACTGTTCCTGTTTGCTTAGAGAGGGAGCAATAAGAGGGAGAATCTCAATGGATGGTCTACAAGTGGCATGCCAAGAAGCTCATCATCACAAAGGGCCACAGCTGGTCAGCACTCTGGAAAATCTCTCCTGCTGACAGGAGACAGGTGTCCCCACAAGACCATGGCTCCACAAACTCTACAACTGCTATCCCACCTGCCTGCAGTCAGAGACGCAGAAGCATGCACAAGATGTAGAGTCAGGGACAGATGGAGAAACCCTGATGCCATCTGTCTCTCACAAGCCTGGCCTTACCAGCCTGGGCTCAGGCAGAAGAGGCCACAGAGTCCACTGTTCCAAACCTCTGCATTACAAAGAGCAAATGTCACTAGAGTCACAGCGAGGGGAAAAAGGCAACACATGGTACAAATAATATAAGACACCCTCAGAGAGTAGTGGAGTGAGGATTAAGCCAAAGAGGACAGATGCAACTGTCCACAAGCTGTAAGGAAACAAAGTCTGCTTTGTAAAGATGAAAACAAAACAGAGATGGCTTTAATGAAGCATGAGGACTCTGGAAGCCAGCCCAGCTTCCCTTATAAAAGTAAATAAGGTAGTACAAAATCAATATATGAATTATTGTTCACTTAAGAGTTTTCTTTAGATTTTTTTTTTAGCATGTGGGGAAAGGTTGAGATGACAGTGTTCAAACCTGCTCTATGCAATTTCCAGAGATGCAAATGAAGAGAAAACATAGCCCCGTGAGACTTGGAACAACATGACCAAGTGACTTAAATTTGTCACAAGGAGAAGAGAGATGCATACAGGGTTTACAGAATCACAAAGACACTTATTTGGGAAATACATGCTTGTGAAAATTTTAATTATTTCCAGTGTAACTACAGGATAGAAATGTTTCCAGGCTGCAATACCACTTCTTTTCCACAATCCAAACCTTTGATCCTCCTCTGTGCAGCTCTTGGTCTGGAAGTGCCACTGAACACTAACTGAGGTCTGCCACCAGGAAGGTGGGAAATCTCTTATCGGTCCAAAAGGCTGTAAAGTGGCTTTGAATGAAACAATAGCATAATTCTTACTGGATATATAAAGTTAACATTAGAGGCATATAATTGCTTTCCTACTGTCAACATAAAATGGGTAAGAGGAAGGAAAGGAAACAGAGTTTTTTGTTTGAAGTCTTCGAGTATGAAAAGGCAGTAACACAATCAAAAAGAGCTTGGGAATAATAATAAAGATGGGTGGGAGAAAAGACAGACAGCTTCCTACCCAAATGTAGACTTTTCTGACTATGCACACACCTATGCATAGTAAAAGGAACCTCTAAATAAGACATGCTCATATAGCATACAAGATTTATACTAAGGGTCTGAGTCTGAAGAAAATTAGTCTAAAATATGGAAAAATATCTGTTTTAGAATGTGTTGAATGTATTAAATACGTGTTTTTCTCCTACACAGTCAAGGCTCTACCTACACTTGGTACTAGCTCCAATCCACTCATGAGTGACCAGCAGGTACCTGAAATGCAGAAGTACACAAGTATCGTAAAATAATCCGTGCAAGTGATAATATCTATGGTTAAACTTTGAAATTTACTGATCTTTGGTTAATACCAAGTGATGGTTGAATCCTAAAGGAAGGTTAGACTGAAGTCTTAGGAGGCCTTGTTTTGCTCTGCTGTGAAAGACTGTGCCTTATGAGTTTAAAATACAACTAAGTTTTTTCTGACTTCTTTAATGTGATTATCTGAAATTAACATAAACTTTTTTCTAGTTTGAGATGAATAGTTAATAATTAAATCCTGACAATTTATTAATTATCACTCCTAAAGGTAGCCAAACCTTGGCCTCATGACTGCCCAGAACTTACAAGTTGGGAAAGGTGAAATCTTTATAGTTCAGAAGTTATCAAAAACCTTAAAATTTTCAAAAAAGATGTCAAAAAGATGTCAAAAGATTTAGTGAGCCCAGCATGAAAGGAGGTGTGAGTAAGATGAACCACCAGAGAGGCATTTTTCTCTTGCTTTTGTTTTCCAGGAATGTCAAAGTTACAGAAAGGAACACTGAAAGGCTTTGAAAATGTTGTATTTTCCTATAAAGGTAGTTTAGCTTGTGTTGATTTTAATTTCATATGATCCAAATCAATTTTAACAGAAACTAAAAAAAATTCAGTTTGTTTTTAAAGCACAATAGGTCAATGTGGCATATGAAACCAAAAAAGGATTTACTAATTATTGCAATACCTGTTTTAGCCAGGCAGGATGAACTTATTTCAGGGAAGGGAAAAAAAAATCATACAAAGCAAAATAGAGCTTTTCTACACAAAAAGCTCATATAATTATCTGTCACACTAACATATTATTACACTGTATATTGATGAAATTGACTCTGAGACTGAATAAATGTCAACAAGTCCTAAATCTAGCACATTAGAGATCAGAGGCTTCCTGAATTTTTTAGTACAGTTTAAAATATTTCTTTGTTGCAGTTAATTTTATTTCTTACAAGCAGAGTACACATTGAAGTTCTTCTAGAGTATCAAAGGAGGGTTGTTATAAAGCATTCAAATCTGTGTTTGTTGGATGCTATCACATACCTCAAAGGGCAAGGAAAACAAGAAAGAATGTTTTTCTCCAGTAAATACTGGTGACAGAGTAACCACCATCCATGAGTAATATATCATACATTAAAGGTACATATTTTTAGCTATAACTCTTTCTGGGACCCTATATGACAATGCTTTGAGAAAAATTTCTCATTCCTGTGAAGAATCACCTGAGCTGAGAAAATGTGTAATGCCAAAGCTAAGCTACTTACTGCTCATATTCAACTTCAATACTGCTCAAATTTAAGTGTAAACGCTCTATGCAGACACACAGTACAGGAATCACCAATACATTAATCTCACCAGAGCATATTTGGCGTGGGGCATTTCGTGAGTGTCGTCTGCCATGTAGGATTTGGATGAATCGTGGTAGGATCCTAAAATGTCCTTCTCTTAGAAGGCGGCGTTGAGACATTGCTAAATATCACTGTATATTCACCAAAGAAAATAAAAGACCAGCTCCTCAGGATTACCCTCTTCCAGTGCACTGAAATATGCTCTGATTTTGTTTGAAAATGTCAATGGAAAACAAAATTTGTCAAATTTGAACTACCAAAAAAGATCAAAAAGGAGGGCAGAAGAGGCAACAGGTACAGTTCAGCTATTTGTATTGAAAGTGCTTTTCCTGAGAAACCAATACCTGGTTTTACTACTATGAAAACAGAAAAATAGGTTGTATTTAATGGATGCAAAATGCCAAGACAGTTTCTGCTTGAAGCTGTAAGACCTCAGTTCCTAGCATGCTCCACCTAGCAGACGGGACATCTTGTCACAGCTTTCAGTCTGCTTTTTGGTACAAATAAAACAGACACAGCTTCTTCGAAAAGCAGGACACAGATGAAATTTTCCAAAAATAGTGGGAAAATGTCTGTTGTTCAGTGTTTCATTCAAAATACCTGAAGCCAAACTGATAGCCCTGTGCTGTTTCTGATGAATAAAAGCCTCTGCAAGATATTCAGTTTGTTAGAGCTTGCCAGTCGCACACAGCAATCCAAAGCCACTGCTCATCCCAAGTAGTTGGCACCCAAGTAACCTCTATCTTCACATCCTTCTTCTTAATGTGAGGGATGTTAAGCCAATGCAAAGAGACACCTGAGGTTTCTCTTGAAGAAGGGCAAGTTGAAGCTCTTTCTCACAACTTCACGGTCTTGTAAGCTCACACCTGAGTACTCCAAGGGCAGAACTCTCACACTGGTAATTGCTGATATTTGCTGGTCCTATGTCTGAAGCACCCCTGTATTCCTCAGGGGCCAGCAAATGAAAAGTAAATACTGTTGCCAATACAATGCTGTCAGTTAGAACCTCCTCTCCAGTTCAGACTCTCACCACTCTCCTTGTCTTCCCCTTGAATTTGCAGAGAAGTGAAGACTGAGCCCCTCAAAGGCAAAGCCCATTTCCAGAATACGCAAGCAGGGGCGTCTCACAAGAAAAACGTGAATCTTCCTGGGAGTTAACAAACAACTAATAGGAAGGAAGGGAGGGGAAATGAATCCCAGGCTTTCTTAAAACATATCAGGAAACCCTACACTGTCTGCTCCCCCTGTCTTTTTCGGTGCAGCAGAGAGGAAATTGATAATGCTGCTTTACTTGGCAGTCAATGTTTTCCTCTCATTTCTGTTTAACTATGTCCTGTATGGCTGCAGATCCACCACAACCCCAATGCTCTCATCAAACCAAAAAACTAAGTGTTCTGAAATACAGCGTACCAACAACTATCATTACTCTGAAAGCAAACTAAAACAAGGAACCTTTAATTAAGACACCTAGAAACAAATATTAATTTATTACAAAATATACCTTGCTAACTGGGGAGAATCATTATAGTTTTAGCCTGAAAATGAAAAACATAGGTAAATGTGGCAGTCTTGAAACGTGATGACTGAGAAAGGTATCAAAATAAATACAAACATGCATTTTGTGCAAACATAATTCATTTTTCAAATCTGTTATAAACAGATAGGCCATTGCATGCTGTATCTATGCTACTCATCCTGGATAAAAAGCTTACCAAGCCGAAGGAATAAAGAAAGGAAATAGCTGAGTGGCAGAGAACCACTAGTGTGTAGTGCTACACACTACAACTGTGCTACACAGGCTTCAAACAAAAGAGGGATTGAAATAAGGCCCAGCGTTCATATTAGATAACATTCCACATTTTCTTCTGCTGCTTGTCCCTTGGGGGCACAAAACAGTGTCTCTGGTCAGATACAGAGGAACAACAGCATCCACAGAGACAACACAGCATCCTGTCCCTTGCTGCCAAGTTTCCAAGTGGATTCACCAAAGGTGACCAGGAGACAGCTGTGGCAGATTGTCAACCATCATGGTTTTACTTCTACTGCTTGTTTGGGCCTTTTGGAGCACATCAGCCTCATGACCAAGGGACTCAATCTGACAATTTAGTGACATGCTGATGGCAATACACATCACATAATAATGAGATAACAGGGGTTGGAAGGGGCCTCTGGAGATCATTCAGTCCAACCCCCCTGCTAAAGCAGGATCTCCTAGAGCAGGTTGCAGAGGAACATACTCAGGTGGGTTCTGAATGTCTCAGGAGAAGGAGACTCCACTCTAGCACTTCACTGAGCAGCCTGTTCAGAGTCTGCTACCCTCAAAGTAACTAAGTTGCTCCTCATGTTCAGATGCAATTTCCTATGTCCGACTTTGTGCCCATTAACTTCCTTGTCCTGTCACTGGCACCACTGAAAAAAGACTGGCCCTATCTTCCTGACACCCATCCTTCAAACATTTATAAGCATTGATAAGATTTCCCCCCTTAGTCTTCTTTTTTTTGGATGGGAAAGTTCCAACTCCCTCAGCCCTCATAAGAGATATTCTAATCCCTTAATCACATCTTCTTCCAGCAGTTGAACTACCAGGTATAAAAGTGACTGCTCCAGCAGTGTTTTCAATGTGCAGTGACATCACCAACAATTTGTGCAGAGGATTATTACAATATAGTAAAAGGACATTCTCCTTGCTTTCTTCATATATCAAATGCACACAGAAGATTGATGACTTGAGTTGTAAAGTTATTAAGCACACACAATCCCACTGAAAGCTACCCATTAGCTACATGCTTGCCTGCAAAACAAGCTTTTAATCTTCTTTTAAGCACTCAAATTTGTGCCTAGAAGCAAAGAAATTAATCACAACAATGCCTATGGCAGTGCACAATCAGAAGGAAACAGATGGTGTAATGCAGTGTTTTCCAAACAGCAGCAGACTCTATCTCCAGGAAAATAATCTTAATATTTCCCCTCGCCGTTGGCATCACTGTAACAAAAGCTCTTATTAGGATTTCTTCTCTGCTCTGTACTGCATCAGCAGAATATACATCAGTCTAAAGATGGCAACATCCTTTGAGTGCTGGCAAAACCAACTAAAGTGCACCTATCTCTTCTCTCATATCACATTAACAGAAACACTCAATGGTAACACTTCCACCACTAACTAGCTTTAGATGACCACAGACAGCCTAATGGAATGAGCAAAATCATGGCAATGACATAGTATGTTTTTCTCATGGCTCATTTCCAGGGCTGTTTCTGACTACTAACATGGTGTTGCACACTGACAGCAGGAGCAGTCACAGTGAATTATGTCTGTATACTCTCTCCAATGCAGCTTTTGAGTATAGGGAATCTCACAATATTTTAATACAGTAACTTCAAATTTTCTTTGCAATATTTTAAGTTAAACTGCCACCACTTTCATCACTCCCGGATGTTCTCATATTTCTTTTCATCTTTATGTTTGTATAAGAGTCTTATCTCTATGGGATCTCTCAAATGTCCAAATGTGATTTTCCCTCCAAACCCTAACAATTATTTACAGGCCCTTCCTTACATCCTCACATTCAGTGTAGCATTCAATGTTCATATTATAGGACCATGGATCTCTCCTAACTGTAGAGTGGAGAAGAATCCAGTAGCAGAACCAGTGTTGCTCTTGTGTTTCTCCTGTATTTCTGTTGTTCCTCAGAACAAGTAAATCTTCACACCTGCTGATATGCCACAGCCGGGTGCTGTCATTTCTCTTTTATTATAGATCATGGTTTTGGAGGGAAAAGAGTGTATCTCATAGACAAGAAAACATGGCATCTCTCATGCCAGGAACTTTGAGACCCCACCATAAACACATCACACTGGGAGCCATCTGTGAGATCTTCATCTACCATTTCTTCATCTTTTCCCTGGAGTCACTGCAGGGAGGAGTAGAAAAGGTCCAGTATCAGAATTCCCTGGCATCACCAGTAAACCCAATGGGCTGACTGCAAGTTAGATCCTGTATTAAGAATATAAAAGACTATGACTGTTATACAGGGAATTGCACCTCACAGACATATATAGAGCTCAGAAATTACTGTTTCTTGGAACAGTTCCTAAAATCAGATAAAAGGGTACATGCAAGCTGAATCTCAGTCTGTTCTAAAGGGTGCAAGTGTCATGTGTTTCTTTTAGCATCAGCACACTCACAAAAGCAGCAGAAATTAAATGAGGGGGAAGGAAAGTGAAATGTTGCTTAGATTTATTAATTTAAAGCACGCCTCATCAACTGTCTCTACAAACATTTATTTTGTTGAGAACAGAAGAACATACAGAAAGCTAAATTGGACTCATACTACACTATTCAACACAATTATAATTTTTCATGCATTAAAAATATGGCATATAAAATATTGCTAATCTGGAATGTAATCTGGTTTATACAGTTGAATGATCATATAACATAACAAGGCTGCATTGACTGATGCTTTCTTTAGTCTTGAGCTTTCTTGCAACTATACATGCATGTTGTATTATGGCAAGTATTATGCTTATGTTAATTTTTAAAATCAAAAGCAACTTGACAAAAATTAATCCAAGCTAGAGGCTAGAACTAGGTTAACCAGTCAACAGTGAACTAGAGGCAAAATTTAAATTAAAAAGAAAGGGTAGTGGAGACATTAAAGACACAGAATTTTATATTTTTACATCCACATATTCCGCAGGGCTCTTGTAGAGAGAAATCCTGTCTGAAAATCATAGAAATAAATTATTATTCCATGAATATTCTATTGTTCTTGAAATCCCAGACAAGAATGAATCTTTCTTTTCCAATGGGGATGAGCTAAGTATAAAGTTCAGGTCCATCTTTTGCCTTTGTTATTTTTATGCTTGTTAGAGCTGGAGAGATGTTTCTATTTTTCACTTTCAGGTTACTCTGTCAAAACATCCTCTCTAACAGAAAGTTTAGAAAGGGCTCCCATGGTGTAATCTGTGAACTGATGGTACATTTAATAAAATACCATGACACAGAAGGAGAAGCTGGAGGGGGGAGAAATCTCATAAATATATATGAATGGAGAAATATCCTGCAAACATAAAAGCTATTACAAACAAACCCATTATCTCCCAGAAGCACAGATAAGGATGCACATTCCCAGTATTTTGATACTAATTTATTAAAGGTTAGGAGTTAAAAGACTTATCTGGTTTTACGAAAAGTCTACACAGAAACAGTGAACTAAGTCACAAGAGTGAATTAGGTTAGTTGTCCAAGCTTAATCCTAACTGGATGTGTCTGCTCAGAGACAAACCACAATTGTAATAAGCATCAGATGAATATAAGTAGATCAGGACTGAGATAAATGGACAGCTTGCATTCTATTTATACTTGCACATTATGCTGCTGAACCACAGCTGCCAGTCTCTCTTTAAAGCAACCTCTCTCAAAAAAAACCCAATTAAAATAAATCCTAAAATCAATACAGAGTGCTTAATTATTTAAATGTATGAAAATAAACAAAAAAAACCCCACAAGTTGTAAAATTAGGGTTTCAATATTCTGGAAGTGTTAAAATTGAATTGTCAAGATAATGAAAAACTTGTGAAGCGTAACACCTGCCCCTCTATAATTTAAGAAATCTTACATTGCAAGTCTGAATTTCCTTTGGGTTAGCAATAAACCTGACCTAACTCTAAAAGATAGATCCTCCATCATTAATGATAGAAACTACTCAGAAAATCACAGTGGATCAGACAAATAACTAAGAGAAGAGTTCTTTATGCTCAGCCAAGCCAAGTGTGGTCTGACATCTATGAAGGCAGCTCCTCAAGCTTGTCCTTTAAGTTTAGAAGGCAACTAGCAATCACTTTCAAAACTTCAGAGATGTTCTGGGAAAGAGCATGGAAACTGCACTTACATGGGAGAAGACCAGGAAGATAGAACATGGGGAAAGCCTGACTAGAACCTAGTGCCAAACCAAAGCTGTAGTTGATGGCTACCATAATACTGAAGTTAATTAAGCAACTGCCACAACCAGTTCACTCATTTACTTAAATTCTATTAAGTAAAAATTACCTTGCAAATACCAATTAAAGGGAGAAGCTGAGCAGATTTGTCAGAGGTACAACGCTCATCTCTTTGGTCAGAAGTGAAGGCAAACAGCTCTGTGCAGAATCAGATGGCAAAGAGAAAGCCAAAATTTGATACTGAAAGAACATGTGCTGGAGTTTAGGAATACTTGAATGATGTTCAAAAGCGATTCTTGTTCAAATTCTATACCATTTACAGTATTTCCCCACCAGGTTGATTTCCAGCAGCCACAGAGAAGTATCTCTCCATTTACCTAAAGCCAGATACCACTGCAGTCCCCAGCTAAGCTTGCTACATTTGAGATCAGCTCACTAATGAAACCTGCACTTCTTTTGTTCCTTTACAAGAGACAGACTGACCTCTTAAACCACTTAGGATTCAGTTGTTTCCCAATTGTTCTGAAAGGCTGATTTTGCTAATGTTCAGGACACTGCAAAATCTATGATTAGTTGGGTGATTTTAAGGTCCTTGTCTGAAGATAATACCTTTGCCAATTCTGAAGTGCGGAACATAGATGACTGCTGGATCTATACACCCAGACAGCTCCTGGGGAGGGTGCTCCCTGGCTATAGCTTGGAATGTCCTCAAAAACCTAAAGTGTACAGTGAGAAGCAAATGCTGTGCACATACATAAATCTCAGTGAGACTACATCGTCTCACTGAGACACCTCAGGCCAGAAACACCCTTAGGACCCTCAAACTCTGCTACTGTAGATTCTTTCCTCTGAATAATGTTCCCAGTTGCCAAGTGTTTTAGGCCCAAGGGATCCTGGGCTCAGGTCTCACTTCTTGTCTGCCAGACTTCAACTCTTTGCCACATTTCTCAATCCTCCCTCTTTATTTAGTCTTTCCATGAACAAGGTATTAATAAAGCAAAAGAGTTTTCAGCTGAGTAGCTGCTTTGAAATTCTTCTGCATGCCCTGCTACACTGATTACAAATTTATATGGCAGTAATCCACTCTGAACAAAAGAAATGGTGCTATTAATACTTCACCAAGCTGGTATGCATCTATGAAAAATCTCTTTTAGGGACCTTCTAGAAATGCTATAAAAAAATCCCTGGGCTGTAAGAATGTAGTATGATGTTTCTCAGGCCACAGTCAGGATACAGTACAGTAGGTTTTCTATTGCAGCTTTCTGAAATGGACATAGGGCTGTAGAAGTGATAGATCATCTAAAAGTTTGGAGAAAGAAAGAGGTTTTCATCAGGAATTTGTGAATTACTGATGTTCATGTAAAAATAGGACAGTCCAGCAAAACAGGATCCTCCCTGTGAACAGATTTAGTTGAAGCGAGATGAAAGGTGCAGTTAGTGGGATGTTTCAGTTATTTTGCCTCATTCTGCTTACAAAACAGTCAGTTCTACTAGAACTCGCTCAGTAACCTCCCCCTCTTGCTTCACTGGTGTGGGCATTTGCATGGTGAATTATACATAGATATGTTCCAGGTAGGTCAGGGACACATGGTTAAAGTGAATAACCCTGGCAAGAAGTGTGGTAAGTAGGAAGCTGCTGAAATTACACATTACTGCTTTACAGGTTGTACATAGTGGTTAACCATTATTTCCTAAGATGAGGACTGCAACCTGTGCTTGTCTCTTTGGGATTCTTCAGCAAAGTATCTTCACAGGATTTAATAAAATAGTGCTATGATTACTCTTTATGGCTATACATTTCAAGCTTAAATAAAGTCACTATGGGCAAATGCATCATCGGAGTTACAATCTACAAGTGAATGTGTCAAAACATGTTGAAACAGATTAAAAGACATAGAATAAACAAACATTTTGGAACACACCAGCTGCCCCCAAATCCAAATGAAACCAAAGTTACATCATTGTTACTGAGTGCAGAGTGTTTGCAGAATACAGGGTTAACTTAAGTTTATATTGCCTCTTATTAAACCAATAATTATACCATGAAATCTATTCTGCATTAGATCAGAGTGGTAGACCACTCTGCTTTGCAGCTGCATGCCTGGACTTTACTGCTGTACTGGATGCTTATAATATATTTCCCCACACATACAACCATTTAAAACCAATTTGAGAAAACTACCACAAGGTACGGTACATGGAAGCAGCAAAGCAAAGAAAAACCAAGCAAATAGCTAAAAGAAGCAACTACTAGTATGAAAATTAACAAAACCAGATTATTTTAAGGAGAAACACCTAAAAGCCTTCATAAAATCACTGTTTGGATTGATTAAAGTTCCATTTAGAGTGAACAGGAAATTTCTTGCTCAAGAATAAGCCTAAACACAATGCCACTAAAGCACCTGCATGCTCTGCTGGCAAGATTTTAAACAGTGGGAATTTTTTTAAGAGTGAAGGCTGACACCAGTTCCAGCAGTCAGACAGGCAACAGGTCCCATGTGCCCTGTTCATGTGTCCAAGGACACAGGGAGATTCTTGGAACTCACCTGAACATGTCCATGATAAGTAGATTCAGCAGGTGGTTGGACTAGATGGCCCCAAATAAATCCGTTTCAATCTAAATTATTCTATGATCATCTTTCCCTTTTAGCTCCCCTGCTGTTATCCAGCTGCTTTCACTGCTTTGATTCCCACAGAGAAAAAGAGAACTATTTTCAGTGCTTAAATTGTATCAGTTGTTTCAATCTCCCAGTGAATTAATAATTGAGCAGAATTTTATCTTCCTCATGTTAGAGTTATGTGAAGAAGCCAAGTGGTAAAGTAAAACATTAAATTATTTACAAGTTGTGAGCACACGCAGGCAGATAAATGGTGCAGCATTATATATTTAACAGTTGTTAGAAAGTACAGAACTATAAGCATGATAGCCAAAATTCTTTGTCAGCAGAGAAAAAAGTAGTCTTCAAGGACGTGTCAATTTTTTTTTTAGCCACTAACCAGCTAAAGCAAGTGTATTTAAATTAGATATAAAATCTGTACAAACTTTAGAGATACCAAAGTAAGTTTCTGGCTGCAAATGAGGCTCCATTTCCCCATTGTCAGAATTCTTCATGAAAGGCAATTAAAGCCCTGCTCTGTGTTTTAGCAGGATGAAATTGAATAAGTCACAAGAGTGCAGAACTTTCAAGTGCTGGCAGCTGATTAGGTTATCTCAGACTAGGGGAATAAATTATAAATTCATTTATAATGTAACAGATCCTAAATCCTCAAGTCTCCAATTACCATCTTTATTCAGTTTGCTTAAATGAAGGATTATGCCTTCTTATTTGGGTGCTTGAGAAATAAAGAACTAATAAATAACATTAAAGCGATGAGGTATTATACCTTACAACTCCAAATTACTTCTACATGTAATGAAGATAAGTACAGCAAATAGAATTTCTCATAATTCAGCTGTTTCAAATGTATTTAGTGTCTTATAACCTCTTTCCAATAAAATTACCCAGAACTAGGTTTGAAAAATAGTTTGCTACAAAGCAACCACAAAACAGAACAAAATACTGCTTATACTCCTTTTTGTCCCCATAACTTTGCATTTTTCTCATAAACTGATTTAAAAGATATTTCTTTCTTAATGTCCATATATTTTACACAAAGACCATCTGTTAAAATTCATCTGCCTGTCTTCCTCCCCCTTTTCCCTAAATGCACGCAGACAGACGTAGTCATTAAAGGATTGGTTGAACAAGATCTCTTTTCTTTTCTGAAGGGGGCCCCTCCAACAAAGGTCGTTGGAAAGCAGTCTTTACTGCTAGGCACCGAGTGATGCAATCTTTTATGGCAGGAAAAATATAGGATTCACTTCCTTTATGTCCTGACAAATAGTCACATCTCTTATTCTCACTGTATCAACATCCTCCTACCCTCTGGTCTGGGCAAAGTTATGGCTTGTCACTGATTCTAATTTCAGCAGGAACCCTTCTGAGCACCTAATACAGGCTCGAACATATGCAGAAGGTAGTTTTCTACACATAGCATGTTAAGCTCATAACCTCTAGGAAGCCAGAGGAAAGGATAAAAGCGCTTTGAGGTTTCCACAACTCCACAGAAACACCCAATCTGGTCAGGACCTCGCTTCTTTCCCTGGTGCAAGCCTCCTTTCACCAGCAGAAAACCACCAGTTGCAGAAGGATCTCCAGAAGAATAAACGTGGCTGTACATGAGATACAGACACTGGGAGAGGAGGGGTAGTGTGAGGCTGAGCGCTGTAGGTGGACCTGAGGCAGGAGACCAGAGGTGGGACCTGCTTAGAAGAGCAGCAATGGGAAAACAAAAGGCCAAGACGGGAGTTAACTTCACAGGACTCATTCAGAGGAGAGAGCAACTTTACTATGCAAGGGAAACTGCTTCTGGCTTTGCCTGAATTCCCAGGCACTTGCTGTTTGGTGTTGGCTGTTTGATATTTCACTTGGAGTAGCAGTTTTACTGCAGCATAATACACAGACAAGCAAAATTTAGGATCATCCCATTCTTATTGTGTCAGTGAAGAAATGTTCCTTAGTATACAGACAGAGATAGAGGGGAAGAGCAACAGACAAGACATCATGACAAGAAACAGCCTAATTACAGCTTAATTTGGCATTACAAGCATTGGCTATTTAGGGACACAGATTTTAATCAAGTGAGGTAAAACACAACACCCTGATGTGTTAATAACTTTGACATGATCTTACAGATGATGACTAGTGGCCTACAGAGCGAAAAATGCAAGGCACTGGAGGAGCAAACATTTGGCAGTCAGACAAACCTAGATGTACCTTGTTCACTTTTCAGAGCCTATCTTATGCCTCAAATCCATAGTTTAAAGGACATTTCCTACTGCAAGAAGAAACTTGAGAGCTTGAGCATATTCTCATAAAACTGCAATCCAACAGGAGCTGATGTCATTATGTAAAGTAGGAAGAATAAAAATATTTATTTATCACATTAACTTTGCGAGTATATAAATAAATAATAAAAGTTAATGACCAGTAAATGACCAAAATGTTCTCTGATAACATTTAAGATAAATAATTTATCACTGTAAAATATGTTTATTATGTGTATATACCTCTAAATGGGAAAAGAAATACGTAACAAGTATGTCTCATATCAAGGCTAGCAAAACAGCACTCAGCTGCCATATCACTGGGCTTTTCTTGGTCAGAACAGAATAAATGACAAACCTTAACAATATTTGAAGCTCTCAAGAAGTGGCTTGGAAAAAAAAGATGTCTCAGAGAAAAATAATAAATAAATTACTTCTTGTTCTTCTTATCATAGTGGTTGATTACTTACAGATACTTAAAAGTTGTTACTAATTTAATGCACTACTACTAATATAATGTACGCTTTGTCTCTACTTCACTTTAAACATTAATGCTTTTCAGATTCTCTTCTCTCATTTGATTTTGCATTCAGCTATGGCAAAACTGTGAATTGAAAATGATAGTATTCACTGAACCAGAAAGGAAGAGTAATTTACTGCCTCACTGAAGTAACTGCAAAATGTCAAAATAAAAATAACACTTCATACACAATCTGCACATTCAGCTTTCAGCCTTCTCAATTCCCAAATCACTGTCCTATTGCAGGTTTCTTCAGACATAGGTCAAGATGCAAGATATAGCAGTCCTTAATTACAGACACAGGAGAGGTTGAGCAGAAATAGCACCAGTTTTTCACTCATGCAACATGGAAGACTAAGAGCCTGATACTGCATCCCCTAAAATGAAACCCAAGAGAGCTGGTGACCTCAAAATTAATTGACTTGAACCCTGACAAAGGCATGCATCAAGAAGTCAAAAGTTTCAGTCCAGAAACTGGGTTTAGCGAGCAGTGGATCCATGCAGATCTCTGCAAAAATCAAGTACCCACAGTACTGTAACAGATCAAGAAGAATCTTCCTGGTTTGCCAGACAACAAACCAACAGCCATGTTCTATCACAAAATATCCAATTTGAGTTTGAGGTTAACCAATTAAACTTCTAAAGAGATGACCGCACTTGACTCAGTAACCCAGGAAAGAGAAATTATGGGAGGTGGTAAAAAACACCAGGAGTTTCACTGTTTTTCCTCTGGAATAACTGCAGAGCACTAGTGAAGGGACAGTCCCACCTCATCTCTCTTTTTTCAGTGCCACAACTGCATGTCCTGGGACCAGCTCAGATGACCACAGAGTGAGGCAGGGCACCCTATAGATTTGACACAAGCACACTTCTCTCTTCTTCACAAAAACTCCCAGGGTTTTCTGTTGAATCAACAGATGGAATCAGTTAAATGGTTCAGACAATTCCCAGGTGCCCATCTCTTGCCTGATGCAGAGAAGCCATGTATAGGGCAAAGAAGAAGGAAAGGGGAAAGGAAAAAGGGCAAGGGAAAGAAAGAAAGTAGGGCCAACTCTTTCTTCAACAACTTAGTTTCACTAGATGGCATGTAGCTTAAACACACATTTTAACTTTAGCCAAGTGTGATTAATATCTGTGGCTGGTGCCCAGGATGGAGAGAGTGTGTTCCCTTCCATATGCAGCTCAGAGGATTTGGCTCCTGCACTGATGAGTGCCCAGAGGATACAGGCATCTCAGATCATCCTTACTAGACTAAAATTGGCCTGGGCAAATACCTGCCTGTAGTAAAATTACATACAAAATAATTTTCTCTATTTAGGTATCTGAATTCCTATGGAAACAGGGCAAAGAGAGACAATGTGCCTACAGATTGTAGGCAGCCAGAGTATTTACCACGGCTTTGGCACAGAGCTCTTTCCACACTTATGTCATTTTAACAGGCTGGGAAGTTATTTCACAATAAATGAAATAAGGCTGTAAGGACAAGACTTCCAAAAGGGCAAGTGCCATCTGCAAATAAGCCAAATGAGGCAAATATTTTCCAATTTTCCTATATTCATAAACAAATACAGTGTGATACTACACCCACACTCATTGAAAAATATGTCCAACTCTGATATTATATTTTTATGGAAGTACAGAACTGATTTTAAGTGATAAATTGTTCTTAGCAAGGCAACTGATAGCCAATTAAAGCAAGTGCTAGCTCCATGTCAATGGGTTGAAAAGCAAAGTCTCCAATTACAAAATGGAGTTTACTCTTCACATGGGATAATCTTCCCAACTGAACAACTTTTGAATTGGGCAGCATCAGGAAATTATTTCAGCATGCAAGCAGCCCCATTACTTCCACAAGCATGTTATATTTCACTTTCCAGTCATGCATCCTATGATATAATTTTATAAAACACAAAATCAAGTTCTTTTAATAAATTACAGTGCTTTGTCAGCTGCTTTCAGAAATACTAATGACTTATTTATTTTTTCATCAGAGACTAATGTCTCTAACTTGGTTCAAGAAATTAAAAAACAGACTTGATGGTATTTTAATTATTCATACATACTTTACGTTACCTTTGCAGTAAAAAAGAAGAAAACCTTTTCCACAGGCTTACATGATTCTGAATGTGGTATCCAGAAATAAAACACATATTTGTCTCACAAGAGTTTTTGACTCTCTGCTGCTACAATCATATTGCTTTGTTAGATATTGCTAATAAATTTCCATCAAATTTTTAACAGATTTTTTTTGCCACATTAAATTACTTTTGGGCAAAAAAGATGTTTTTTCCAATGACAGTTTCTCAGAATTTGTTTGAAATTTTGCTTGTGATAATAAAAAACAATGAAATCAATTACAATTTTTAAAAAATAACAGAAATTTGCTTTCTTCCTTTGACAGATTCAGCAGAAAACTGCCTTCTTATTGCAAATACACTGCAAGCTGTAATTAGAAAAACCTTCTAATCCACATGCTGAGGGCAAATCTAAGACAAAAGATGTGCTTCCAAAGTAGTTCAGGACCAACTATTTTCGAAAAGCTTCAAAAATTAAAACTTCATTAACAATGGTTGTTGTTGTGTTTTTGCTTTTTTCAACTGGCCTAATTTATTAGGTAGCAATAATGTGGTTTATTTCTAGCAGTCAAAGTACTGCTTCCCATTAGAAACTTTTGTCTGGGGAGACTGCAGTTCTGCTAACAAATCACCTAGTATTTGTCAGAGCCTAACAAGTTAATCAAGCGTTGATTCACACAGTCTGAAACTCCAGTTCTGCATTAAGCATCATGGAATGAGATATTTTATGCCATTTCAAATCAAGTCCTAAAAAAAAGATGAAGACAAATCAAACACTGCAGCAAAAAATGTTATTTGAAATCTTAATGACAGAAGCAACTGAAGTGAAGAGCAAGACCAGGGCAAATAAAGTGAAGAACAACAGCATGTAACAGCCCCAGAAATGCAAGTTTACCACAGCCATCAACAAACAGATGCCACGCAGGCCATCTCTGGATGAGACCACATGAGGTGACTGCCATTTCCCCAGGCTCCCACCCTTGCCATGCCCTGACTTTATCAGGGGAGGAGATGCCTGAGTGCCAAGGCCTCCCTTGCTTGGCTCCCTCCCTTCTCATCCCATCCCAAGGAAAGGAAACACAGGTGACTGAGCTGGGCAGGAGCCACAAAAAGATTGCCACCTCCACAAAGAGTGGAATAAAACCATGCTGCACACCCCCCTTATTCTCCCAAATAAGAGAAGGCACAGTTAGAAAAACTGCTTGAAGGCCACTGAAGGTACTGTGCAGTGATGAGCCTGACCTTATTTCTTCCCAGGAATGTTTCTTCCTCATCAATTCCACCACGCTTCCCTGACGTTTCCTTTTTTTTGCCGTGTTTAATCCAGATAAAAAGTTACTTGAGGCAGGGAGCTGTCAAGAGCAGTACAGCTCATCTGCAAAGGGCTTGGCAGGCTGTGCACTGCCATGCCCAGGAACAAAAATAGAGCAGAGCAGATGACCAGCCTTTAAAACAAACACAGTTTCATTTATTCCTACTTTAATAACTGACTAATTCATTGCCTAATGTGTTATGAGCAATGTAATTTCATAATCAGGCTTTGACCCTCAAAAAAATTCCTCTCTGAAGGCTCAAACTAAGGCTTCCCCCCAGCAAGTATTTTGTGAATGCAATGGAATTTTCAAACCCTGAGATCTCCAGCAAATTGCAGCCAATGTAGTCACCTGTGGAACCCTCCAAGCTCTATGGGATGAAAGGTGGCAGACCCAGACAGGCAGTAGGGCAGGATCTGGGTGGGGGGAGGCTCTGCAAACAGCCAGCAAACCACACAGCATGAACCCAAGCTCCCTGCACAATACAGCAATACACACATGGCAAGAATCAAGCAGAGCTGTGGGTCTTCCTCTTCTTGGTAAGTGTGCAAGACTTGTGAGACCCCACAGAGGCTAATGAACAAAAATAGGCCCCATATGACCACCCTAACAGCTGATCTGCTGCAAGGAGTAGAGTTTAGGAAAGGTTAGGAAAGAACAGAGAGTGGGTGGGCAAGTAGTCTTGCTTCCTTTTCTTCCACATATTTCTTTAAACCTGAATAATATATTCTCCATTTGTGTCTATTTCATGTCATAGGGCTAACTCACTACATCAGTCATGCATCACACGTCTCACATGTCACAGATTACGTCACTGCCACTCTCAGATTGGTTGCTGAACCGGCAAGGCTGCTGGTCCAGGGCAGTGGTGATAGTAAGTGGGAAGGGAAGGTTCTTTTCTCTCATACCTTCTCCAGCTTTGCTTCTAAAGCAGGGGACACACCAGAGAGCTACCAGCAATGCTGCAGCTCAGGCAAAGCCCATGTGCAAAAGGTCAGGAGCTACTTGATGGGAAAGGATGGGAGAGGAACTCCTGAGGGAACAGGGGGGAACAGGAGGGGCTTCTCTGCAATGCGAGTGCCAAAAGGTAACACCCAGATCCCTTCCTGCCTTGGCAGCCACACATCAGGTCTGTCTTAAATACCTGTATTTCCCCTTAAATCACTCTTGGATCTCTCTAAAATCTCATTATCCTTAGGGAATAAAAGTTTAAATCCTGCCTGTTCTCACTAGCTCAAGTAAGAATTCCCTGCAGCATTGTATAAATGTCAGGCAGTCTTAACTGCATTCAGTCCAACACCATTACACTAAAAGAAGCAAGCACCAGGACAGTACTGAGGTGTTTAAAAATAATGTCAAATAAAGTCCAAAGTAAGTGTTCTGAATCTGTGTTTTAAAAGGCAGGTGGTAGGATGAAGCAATGTTTGTTCTCAGTTTTCTGAAGGTTGGATGGGAACTGCTAGTACTACTTTAATTTAAATATGTGCACAATTAAAAACACAGTGTTTAAGGCATACTTCCACTCTCCTGATACAAAATGTGTGGCAGTCCTCTATGCCATCCAGCTTTTACCAGTCTTGTAAAATTCCCTGTTAGATCTTCAAAAGCATAAACAACTGCTTTGAAGAACACTTCCACCTCCCACAAAGAAATAATTCATCTTCAATCTTCATACAGCATCAGAGAGAACTTGTTTCTATTAATATCTCTCTCCTGCTCCAGGCCCTGTGCTCTCAGAGCAATTCAGATACACTCTTTTCAAAGGAACTGACTGTAAAACAATGATGGCACCAAAGCCAGAAGTAGATTGCAATGTCCTTGAAAGGCAAGTACAGCATGAGCTAAGGGTAAGAAACACTACAGTGATGCAGACGGAAATGAAGAAAGCATACAATTAGAAAGTTGGGAGTGCTGTGTGACGTTTTAGGGGTTTTTTCTTACCTTTACTTCATAAATTACTTCAGAAGTGATTTGTCTGATGTGGAAATGCCCATTTTTTTTCCTGTAAGCTGCCAACACCATCAACCAATTTCAGTGGCTTCCTTTTTCTAGTGCTCTTTGCCTCTCTGTATCAGAACTCCAAAGTACTTCCCAGGGATCACTTGTAGCCTCAGCAGCCTTTGCATAGAACCCAGAAAAGGGATTTTTGGCTGTGGCTGTCCTCAACAAAACCAGCTGTGCCAGAATCACAGCAAATGTGTGGGTCCTGAACAGACTGGAGCCATGTCATAATTAGAGCCTGGCATCTACTCAAGCATGAATTAAGTAACAATGATGAATTTTCATGACTATTGTGATTCTCTGTATGTAGGTCATATTCCATCGTAACTATTAAACATAAAGCTGTTGTGTTTCCGACACTATTATGGGGGCCTCAGCTTCATGTCCTACCAAATGACTATCTATAAGCAAAACATCCAGAAAATCATTTATATAAACCACCTCATTTTTGCCAGCTTTCTGTTCTTATCCAAGCTACAAACCAAACACATCTGTTTTGCTTCCTTACCTCATTTTTCTCCTTCTCTTCTTCCACTGTCAACAGTTCTCAGAGTAAGCTGGAGAAATTCTTTCCTCAAACACCAGCTTTCTCCTTTTTCTCTACTTTGTTTCACCGTATGTTTGTGTTCTGAAGTTTTTTCACAAGAACTACCCCTTTTATACTAATGTACTGTGCTGCTACAAAAATGCTGAAGGTCTGGATGAAATGTATCCAAAAATTGACATGCTAAGTAAAGAAAGCATCAAACTGCTTTTGTTAAATACATTGAGTAGTAAGTGCTACATTATAGGCTCGGCTGGAAGCTGAAAAGAAAGAATTAGCCAGTATTTGGAGAGAGGAGTGAACCGTATATGGCAGCAAGAGGGGACAAAATGGGAATGTTTTTCCCTGCCACACAGCAGGCTCCTGCCAGAGAGTTCAAGCACTTCTCAGCAACAGGCAGGGAACTGGACAAACTCACTCTTAGTTTTCATTTCTCCACATGAATTCACCCACTCAGTCTCTCATTCTTCACTGTTGTAAATGTGAAAGCTAAAAATGCTGAGATAATGGAAACAGGGAATAATCAATTCAATTACAGACACTCGGTGGCAACAAGATAAAGAACTGTAGGGAACGTTAATGTTTGATGGGGCCTTACCTCTGCAGGTACTTTGGGAGGCATCATGCCTGTAGTAACATGTGCAAGGTGAGGTGAGGGTGATGAGACACTGGAACAGGTTCCCCAGAGAGGTTGTGGATGCCCTCTCTCTGGAGGTGTTTAAGGCCAGGCTGAATGAGGCACTGAGTAACCTGGTCTAGTGAGAGATGCCCCTGCCTATGGCAGAGGGTTTGGAACTAGATGTTCTTAAGATCCCTTCCAACCCAAACCATTCTATGATTCTGAGGAAAACATGGAAAGAGGAAACAAATGAGTCATGCAAAACCCTGGCTCATTTAGTGTACTGCACGTATGGAACAACAATTGATGCAAGGCTGGGTTTGCAAAGCTGGTGTTTACACACAGGCTTGCAACATGAGGTAACCTCAACCAGCTAGGTAAGTAACATGGAGTAACATGAAGTGGCAACCACTAATGCAGGACAAAATGCTGACCAAAACAGAGCACTTTGCCTAGATTGGAAGCAAGACATGGGACTGTTTGCAGAAAGGCTATAATTTATTGATTTTTTAAATTACAAAGTTTGTAGCCTGAAAATTAATTTTTAAAGTCAGCTGTGTATATTGTCCTTATTTTCTGTTTATATCAGTTATCTTGTTGTTTCAAATGCAAAATCACCCTCCTTTTAAATACATCAGGCCAAAGGCAGGAGCTGAAAGGAAGATACATTTCTGGCTCAACATGAATTGAGACTGTTAAAGAGTCATAGAACCAGGATAGTCACTTCTTGGTGCAAATTCTCTGCTTGCTTCATAAAGTACTGAAGATAGAAAGGCATTTTGAAAGACCAGCACTTGGTAAATATCTCAAGCACTTGAAGGGGGACAGAGCTTACACTCCTAAAGTCACAGCATAGCTGGAAACCAAGAGCTTACCTACCACATAAAAGTGTGGTTCTCAACTCATCAAATGCCTATTTGCCCAGATTATCAAAAATTTAAGGCAGCAGAGTGCTGCTGGGCAGCATTGTACAACCTACTTCCCCAAGCCACGCAGCATCACATGCCACCCTATGCTTTACCAGCTCATCACAATTTGAGCAACATATTCTGCCAGGAAGACATCTTCCTCTGCATCCTCAAAGACATTTAACTGCCTAAGGCCCTGTCACACCAGCTTCTCTCAAACTCAAACACCCAAAGCCATTACATGAAGATACAAATGCTTGGAGATGAGTATCACAAACCTTCTTTATTTCAGTTTGCTCCCATGTTGAAACAGCCAGTTCTGTCTTTTGTGCAACCAAGTTCAGCATATTTCTTATCATTACCTGAGGGGGTCCTACAGAAAGGCAGGGGAAGGAATTTTTAACATAATACCGGATGGGAGGACTAGAAACAATGGATGTAAATTGGAAGGGGGTAGATTTAGACTTGACATACGAAAGAAATTCTTTACAGTGAGGGTGGTGAAACACTGGAACAGGTTGCCCAGAGAGGTTGTGGATGCCCCCTCTCTGGAGGTGTTCAAGACTAGGCTGGACAAGGCACTGAGCCTATGGCAGGGGGGTTGGAACTCTATGATCTTTAAGGTCCCTTCCAACCCAAACTATTCTATGATTCTATATTTTTGACAAAGCACAAATTCATAATTTCATAATAATCTAGGTTGGAAAGAACCTTTCAAACCATTGAGTCCAACTCTAACAACCCTCATACCTGGACAGGGACTTGACCCCATGACCCTCAGATTAGGATCAAGTTATTGACTCTCTCCCAACTGAACTATGTACCCAGGTCAATTCATCGTGCCTGACTCCCTGTTGCTTGAGGGAATCACAAGGAAAGCCGTTCATGCCCCTAGTACACCACAACCCAAACAGCACTTCTCATCAGTCATCATGAAATTCGAAACACAAAAACTAAAAAGCCACGAAAAAACCAGCAGAGACAGATCGAGGATACAGCTAATATCAAAGATTACTGTGAGTGACCTACTGTTTGAAATGGCCCAGGCTGTAGAGTAAGTTAATCTCCAAGATGATGATTCTGTCTCTGCCTAGTCTAGGACCATGTACTTGCACTCACTGTTCGACAGGGTTTTAATTGGCTTCACCCACCGTGCTGCTAAAGACTTGATTACCACATACTTTGCCTCAACCATGATGGCCTGCATTCCTATGTACACTGAGCCTGGGAGCTCTTGCTCAAGCTAAATAACCATTGGTACAACTAAAAGCCAGGTCAAAATGGCTAATATAGCATTGTAGACATACTTCAAGAGACATACAGGTCAGTTAACCACACAAAAGTACCCAAGACCATGCTCCCTCTGTCTAAAATAAAAGTATATCTGGTTGATATCTAATAAGATAAAAGAAACAATCAGACCAAGTTGAAGTGTCTTTGCCAGATATTGCAAATCAGCTGGCTCTAAAACATTGTGGCAGATACATGAACAACTTCAGAAGCTGTCAGGCTGACACAAGTCTCCATGGCTCACTTGATCTGCTTTGTTTAAAGGCAAAGGTGAGTGATCAAACACTTCTGCCTTCCTGGCTTGGTTCAACACGTCAGCTTAGAGCAAACACCTTGAAGACAACACGACCTGTGTTTCATGTCACCTCCACCACCACCCACCCCAGACCTTGCCGTTCTTTTGCTGCAGAAGTTCCCTGTTACTTGATATGCACGAGATGATCTCACAGCCTGCCTCTCTGCGGTTGCGAACATGGCAGGCAGCTGTGCCAGGCACTCTCGCCAAGAAAGTGCTCTGAGTCACTATGATAACAAAAATTGCATCAAAGTAACAGGTTTTATACTTCCTTAATGTCACTTGACACTGAAGTCCAGGCAGGGCTTTCTTGGCTCAGCAAGATTTAAGTATATACACCCAAAGTCCACAGACCAAATGGGGGACTGACAATTGTACATCCTACAGTCCTCCAAAAAGCCACCCCAAATATGCCACTGTTTACAGTTTAGTGCCTATTTTGCCCAATATCCCATCCATCTGTAGAAAGATACCTGCAATGATTGCAGGTTCCCTACTGTATTATAACAACTGTAATTAAAATGGGTGAAAGACTCTGGCAGATGATACGATGAGAGGTTATTATTGCTGACAGTTTCAAAAAGGAGTGCATATGGATATAAAGTCAAGTGGATTTAGTTGTTCCTTTTTCATTAAGTAAAAAACAAAATTTAAAATATACTGATCTACCGAGCTTAAATGTCCTGGGATGTGATATTTAACAGCAGTTGGGTTAGAAATAAAATTTAATCAGCCTTAATATTGATCAAAATATTTTTCTTGAGGTTACCAAAAGGGTGGCTTTCTTTAACAGCAATGAAACTGCTGCCAACTCTGAACCTTACCCTTCAATTTCACTAGATCCAGATGTTTCACTGCTAAACTAAAGATACTGATTTAGGATACTAAGAAATGTATACCATGTAGGTGTATGCAGAAGCCATAATAGTGCATGCTCACAGAAAACACAAGCAAGCCCCTCCTGATTGATTAATTGAGTCTGGTCAATTGCAGTTTCCACCCTCATTCCTGACATTTTAAACATCATGACAGGAAGACTGTGCCTCATCTATACCCTCTGTCCTGGGAGATCAGAGGCATCTTTCATTGTTACAAGTCAAACATGGGAGCAGAAGAGCCAAAATTCGGGGGCAGCAAGCTAATACCAGACAGAGGCATCTCTTGCTACCATCAAATGCCATTTGGGTGCAGTGGATGCTGACCCAAGACAGACCAAGACCCCCAAGGGTCTGTCTTGGGACCAGTGCTCTTTAACATCTTTATTAATGATATCGATGAGGGAATTGAGTGCACCCTCAGCAAGTTTGCTGATGACACCAAGCTGAGTGGTGCAGTTGATACGGTGGAAGGAAGGGATGCCATTCAGAGGGACCTCGACAGGCTGGAAAGCTGGGCTCAGGTGAACCTAGTGAGGTTCAACACAGCAAAGTGCAAGGTTATGCACTTGAGCTGGAAGAACCTCAGGCACCTGTACAGGCTGGGAGGAGTGGTCCTTGAGAGCAGCTCGGCAGAGAAGGACCTGGGGGTCCTGATGGACGAGAGACTTAACATGAGCCAGCAGTGCGCTCTCGCAGCTCGGAAAGCAAATGGGATCCTGGGCTCCATCAGGCGAGGGGTGGTCAGCAGGGATAGGGAGGTGATTGTCCCACTCTACTCGGCTCTTGTGAGGCCCCATCTGGAGTACTGTGTCCAGGTGTGGAGCCCTCAGTACAAAAAAGACATAGAGATTTTGGAAAGGGTCCAGAGGAGGGCCACGAAGATGATCAGGGGGCTGGAGCACCTCCCCTATGGGGACAGGCTGAGGGAGTTAGGCTTGTTCAGCCTGGAGAAGGCTGCGGGGTGACCTCATTGCAGCCTTTCAATACCTGAAGGGAACCTACACCCAGGAAGGGAGTAAACTCTTTGAAAGGGCTGACAATAGCAGGACTAGGGGAAATGGATCCAAGTTGAAGGAGGGAAGATTTAGGTTGGATGTTAGGGGGAAGTTCTTTACTAGAAGAGTGGTTAGGTCCTGGAACAGGCTGCCGAGGGAGGTTGTGGATGCCCCATCCTTGGAGGTGTTCAAGGCCAGGTTGGACGGGGCCCTGGGCAACCTGATCTAGTAAATGTGTTTGTTTGGTGGCCCTGCTGGGCAGGGGGATTGGAGCTACATGATCCTTGAGGTCCCTTCCAACCGGGTCATTCTGTGATTCTGTGATGCTGGTATTGGAGCTCTCAACTGGATGACTTCAATTCCACATAGCTGCCAAAGCTGCCAAACAGTAATTTAATGCCCTTCTCTCTCAGACCTGCCTGTCTGACAAATTAACATGCACACACAGAGAGCACTCTGCCCTACACAGCAAGAATTTTTGGGTTCCCAAACTGGAAAATCAGGTGAACTGAGGACAGATGCTACAAAGGTAAGGAAGAGCAGACAAGCTTCCAAATGAGCAGGAATGAGGAACACACAGAGAACAGGTCCTTCCAGCTGCCAACTACTTTATTATGTCCCTTCAGTGTGCCTGAGGGTGGCCCCATTGCTCCTAGAATTAAGATCACTCTGTGCACATGGAGGTGGTATGTGAGTCCATTCCTCCTACATCTCTTCCTAATTTGCCAAGACAGGTGAGCCAGCCTTCAAAACTTCCAAAGCCAGTCTGTCAAGAAGATAAAACAAGGGAAATGAAGCATAAAATTTTGGCCCAAATTGTAAGTATGACAGAAAGTCTGAAAATACTGAATACTGATTGAAGCTGAAATAGCTAAGGCAAGTTACTTAAAATACTAACAGCGCATACATTATGCTAAGGAAACACATAAACATTTATCTTCTTTGATTTGCAGATGTTTCTTCTTTTTTTGCAGAGTGCTAATATTTTGTTTGAGGAGAGGAAACAGATGGTAGCTTTAATAGTGGCACTTTTCCAAGGTGGAAAGAAACCATTAGTAGGGCTACCCCAGGCTTACGGCTGGGAATGCCAGATTTGTATTGCCCGATTGCATGAATTAGACATCATCACCACTGCAAGGCTTCCAAGTTCCCTGGCAATGCAAATGTGAGGAGGGACTGACAGAAAGACCTGGTGCCTTAACCTTATCTCCATCAGAGCAAATGGAGCCCCTAAGCAGAAAACTCATGGCAGACAGGACTATTGACAGTATGAGGTCCCAGATCCAAACTGTTTACAACCTGAGGCTTTGATGGGGAGCAGAAGTTCTACCCTTAAAGAGCAATTTATGGAATAGAGCTCAATTTAACATCACAACAAAACTGAAAAAGTGGAAGAAAAGTAGAAACTCTGGGCAAATGAGCAGAAATTATACAATTATCCATCAAAAAATAAACACAGATGAAAACAAAATATTTTTTAGCATCAGTAATTTCAGTTTTCCTGAAAAAAACCCACATAATTCTAATGGGAAAAATAACCAAAAAACCCCAAAACCTAACCCAGAAAGTCCAGGAGGCCATCTGATAGAAGGGAAGCAAGTGGGAGGACTGAGGAGAGTATGTGGGAAAAAGCAAAAGACAGCACCCTTTTTGGGTTCTTTTGAATTGAGGAAGGAACATAAAGAGCATTATAATGTTAAACTAAAGAGCATGATCTTTATGATCCTCATTTGCAGTATTGTGTCCACCTCTGGAGCCCTTAACACAGGAAAACCAAGGACCTGTTCAAGCAGGTCCAGAAGAGAGCCACAAAAACAATGGGAGGGATGGAAGACCCCTCCCATGAGGTCAGGCTGAGAGAGCTGGGGTTGCTCAGCCTGGAGAAGACTCCAGGAAAACCTTATTTTTTTTGTATTATGAGGGTGAGGAAAAAATGAAGTAGGTTGCCCAGAGGTCCCATCCCCAGAGAAATTAAAGGTCAGGTTGGACAGGGCTCGGAGAAAGAAGGTGACACTTGAGTGATCCTGTGAGAGGATCACACATTCATAAGAGAGTAAGGAGTGAGAGAGGGGTTTGTAATATACCATGGAAGCTGGGAGTGTGAGCAAATCAGAATTTAGTCAGAGCAGAGGAAGCAAAAGGACAGCTGATGAAAGCACTGCTGTGGTGATGACGGATAGGTAACCAGAAAGGCTGTGTCAGCACCAGACTGTCAAGGGGAGCTTCCTAGCAGGAGAGCAGACAGATGTAGAAAGGCTGGTGTGGAAAAACAGCAAAAGATAACAGATAAATCCAAATTTACCATACCTAGATTTAGAGATTGGGGAGATGTGAGGTTAGGAGCTGAGCTACTCCAGTCTTCAGCTTGTCAAGGGCAGGGCAAGTACATCTCAGAGGGTGGAAGAAGCTCCTTTTTTGCCCTCTTCTTTCCCTTCAGTGCACATGGCTTCTAGGGGAGCTCCTCCTCTGATTTCAATGCTTAAAACTATGTGGCACGAATCTCAGCCTGCCTGCAGTATCATTCACAAAAACAAGCAAAGGAACACTCTTTTTCCTTGGGTCCCACAAAGGAGAAAATCTCTTGATGCCTGAAGGTGGATGGAGAGCTGCACTCTAGGGTAGCATTTCAAATACTTCTGAGCAGAGAGCTATTGAAAAATGGGCTTGGAAAAAATCCTGCACAGTGATCTGGGGCTGTTAAAGAAATCTCTGCTTACAAAAATCTCTGTGTTACAAGAAGTGAAGCCAGCAGATAATTTGACTCAGTGGGAGTGTAGGGCAAGAATGGGAGACTGCAACAGTGAAACAGTTCCAAGTAATCCGAAAGGAGCAAGGGAAAAATAAAAGAAAAATAACAAAAGGAAAAAGGAAAACCGAGTCACCTATAAATAGAACAACTGGCTGTAGAAAAGAGGTATCTTAGGCTTGGGAAAAAACACATAGGGATCACAAAGAGGAAGAAAAAGAGAAGTAGGAGGTAGAAGGACCAGCTAAACCACAGAAACTTGAAATCAATAGCAAAGTAACAGCTGCTTCTTTTGAGAAATATGCCAGTTTAACTGGCTAAATATCAGGACGCAGTCAGAACCTGCCGGCAAGTGTGAAAACAGCACTGAAAGCTGCTGGTGGCTTACATGAAGGTCACAGTGTACCTACATCTGCACAGCTGAGAGACAGGCGGTGTCACAGGGAGCCTGCTGCCAGGCTAAAGGCTTCTTCTACTTCAGGAAGAAAAGGCTCCCATATTAATGACTAATTCTATCACATTACTGAAATTTATCTTGCCTCAGAAAAGCTACAGCAATTTTAAGGGAGTAGAAAAAAAAGTGCATGAATTACTAAAATAAACTGCAAAAGCCTGAATGCACAAAGAAATACTAAACTGCTATTATTTGAACATTTATAAAAATCAAAACAGGCAATGAAAATGTATCTAAGCATTTAATAAGGCATGTTTTCAAAATCAGAAGATAATCAGTGCATAGGAAAGACAGAGGAGAAAATAGTATGCATGGTGATCTTTAATAGTAATTTAATGCTTGTTCTCATAAGACTAAGTCTTGCTTTCTACTTCCTAAAGAATGTTACTAAGATAAAATATCTACTTCCCCTATCAAGAGAAACCGATGCAGTTAATCTCTGTGTTCCAGATTTGTCATTTAATCTATCTGTTCATCAGACTACAGCATCAGCCATTTTGCTAATTATCTCCTTGAAACACATGGAAATTCAAAAAGCTGAAAAAGGCACCCTTAGGACATAGAGGACCAGGGAAATGGGAAGAAAAATTCCAAGTTCTTATACTGCAGCATATAATACTTTAAATACTCTGTATCAGCAAACCACTGATTTTCCTGAGATGACAAAATGCAAGACTTGTAACAGCTGTCAGTAAGCTAAAAATAAAGGGCAAAAGAAAGACTTTCAAAGGACGCAAAATCCACATTTCTTCTCTTTACTGGTAACTTTTTATTCCAAAAAATTGGCTTACATCTCTGTATGACCAACAGACAGGAAAACACTCCTAGATGTAATCACAGAACACTGTATTGCACACTGCAGTTCAGTTTTAGTTCAGAACACACGAGCACTGACACTTTCAAGACTCTTTCAACAATGCTAAAGCCATTTTTATAGACCTGCTGCAATTTTTAATCTACAAAGATGCAAAACTAAATTTGGTTGCATCCCACTCTTCATTATCACAAAAGTACAATTTAGACCCACCCAAAATCCTGCCTGAAGTGCCTTAAGGTTAGCCAGGCTTTTTACTGCTGCCTATTTGACCTGTTCCACTTGTCGAATTTGCAATTTCCCCCACTTCAAAGCTACAGCTGAGTCTGAGATCAAAAACAGGAATCAAGACCCGTTTAGAGTATTTGACTGAGCTAGCAGCTAGCCAAAACTATTCCAGAAGACCTTCCAAAGCCACCCTCATTAACATCCAAGCACTAAAAATGTCAATTAGTATCAATATACACAGAAGTTTATCCCAGTGTTAAAAGACCTTAACATTTTCTTTCCTATTAATTGCGAGCATGCATAAAGTATGCTAGTAAGATTACCAGGATTTTCTGCAAAGCCTACAAAAATCACTAAGAGCATCCACACAACACATTATTTAAACCAGCAGCTCCTCCTACCAGCGCTCTGGGAAACCGCATTTAATCTTTGCATCAATTCTTCTAGGGCCATTTCTTCAATTTTCAGCCAGAATCTCATTCTCTGATAAAACAAAAAGAATCCACAGCAAACATGCTCCCCCCGCTCCAAGAATGAAGGGAATATGCGGGGGGAAGGCGGGGGGAAAGCCCCAAACCAGATCACTACAGCAGTGCTTCGCAGCCCTGCATTTCAATTACTCCCCCACGGATTCCCCTCGGCACAAAGGGAGGCAGGAGTCCACGTTCCCTCCTGGCAGCGCCTGGGTGAGGCTGGCGCTGCTTGAAGCCGGAGCCGTGAATGTTAATGGCAGCAGGACCGCTTAAAAAACTTCTATCCCCTCCTCTGCACACGGGTTTGCCCGCAGTGGAGTCCTCAAATGCCAGAATTAATGCGGAGCGTTGATTAGCCGACGTATCTCCAGCCTCTCCCAGCCCGCGGCGAGCGCTGGGGAGGAAGGGCTGCGCTGCACCCACAGCAGCCGCACAAGCTCGCAGAAGCCCCATCCATCCTCACGCCTACATGAACGCTCCTTCCTACCTTTCTCCCCACAGTTTGCTGCTAGGGAAGAAAATGCCTTCCCACTGATAATGCCAAGGTTGAGATTTTTCACCAGCCCTCATCATGACTTCATGTTTGGTCTAAAATGGTCATTTTTTCAAAATAACCACAGGCATCTTCAAGACTACTTGGTGGAACTTGACTGCTTACACGCTGTGTGCCACAGGAGTTTCCACAGCATCTCTTTCCCTTTATCTTAGGCAAAGGGTTTTTAGAGTCAGAATGTGCAGACCCCAAAAGGATGGATGATGGAGCATTTATATAAAAGCGAACAGCTGTAAGGAACAAGGCAGTAAACTTCCATTTGTTATAGAATACAGCCCTATTGGAAAACTTTTAGGGGATATTAAGAATCCTACAAACCTGAGAGTGGTACAATGCCTCTCTGAACAACTGTTCCTCATAACCAATTTTCATTTATACAGAATGTTTTAAGAGTTTCAGACTATGAGACTTTAAACACTTTCATCTTTCAAGATGCCTATCAAATCTCATTATTGGCATGATTCTGCCAATGGCCAGCTGAATTGTCCCTGTCTACTCATCATCCTATTGGTTTTAGTTATATCCTGTTCTATTTCAGACATTAAAACAAATAAATGGTTATCTACATCTAAAAGAAAAAGGTGTGTTTTCCTGTATGCTTAAAAGGACTGCACTGTGTTATTTGGGATAAAGATTATTTTCTACAGATGACATGCAGCAGGATAAAACAACAGTCAGTTCTAGGAAATCATGGATAGTTATGATGACTTGCTCTTGACATGGCCTCTTAGGGAGAGCATGAATTAAAAAAAATGTTTTAAGTAGATCCATCAATCTATCTGGGCTTACTCTGTTGATAAAATTAATTGAGATATTTAAATATTCATTTATAAAAAGTCCAACATCATTTCCACTCAAAGTATGACAGGTCTATAGCAGCTCCATGTATTATATATGACTAGAGTCACATATATTTCCATATTAATAGAAGTGGAAAAAAAAAAAAAGGCTCCAGTCAAGCTTTTGTTTTACAAAGTATTCCCACAGAACTACAGCACCTGTAGGAACTTCACATGCAAAAAGTATTCTGCATGTATGATGGGCATTTAAGTTTGCATATATGCAAAGGAAAAATGTGATCTACAGCAAGCCACCAATTACCAGGTCAGGTTCTGGCCATTCAGGTGGTAAAGCAGGAGCAAAGCAACTAGAAAAGGTGTGCAAGTCCTCAGGTGCTCATGAATAGTTGAGGCTTCCTCTGAAACACAGGCTGAGGACAGAATCCATGTGCAAAGACAGCACATGGATGTCAGAAAACGAGTGGCAGTTAATGACTGCAGTAAGGTAAAGATGCAGCATTTGCAGGATAGTAAAGTTCACTTGTAAGATTATGATACCACTCCATGCAGCAAGAAGTGCAGGAGACCAATTCATAAATAAGCATCTACTGCAATAGACAATGCTACTTCAACAAGAGCTTCCCTTGAGTGTATTGCCTCAATTCAACACCAATTTCATATTTTGCTTGGAGAATCAGCAAACTGCTTAAGGCTCCCATGTATCACAAGGTCCATTTTTCCCAGTGAAATCAATAAAAGCAAGATGATAAATTTTGTCACATCAGCCAGTCAACTTTCTTCATGTGCACATAATAGCTATTCATATTTGTGCATAACGAGAACTCTAATATGCTAGTTAAAGCTCAGTTACATCAACATCACCACCTTATATGTACTTTCTACACTTTCAAACAAATTCAAAACACATGAAGCACAAGCACAGCATCAAAGTGAATGGTTTCAGTCAGCTGGACTGAAAATCAGTTTACCACAGAATAGAGTGGGTTATTTTCCAATCATGTACTTAACATTTAGTAATATTCATTCACAGAAATCAGGCAGCCTTCTCTGCTCACTTTACTTTGATCTCCACAGTATAGTTTATTAATGAGTTCTAAAATGCAATGATGTGCAGTGTGAAAAACTGCTTTTGTTTAAACCACCTTTCTGTAATTTTTCTGTGTGCCCCAGTTTGCCTTTTGTGAAGCAGTGGAAAAAAAAACCCCAAAAAAACCCACCAAAAAAACACCAAGCAGGAAATAAACACTCTCTATTCATTTCCCTACGCTATTCATGACTATACAGACCTTCACTGTAGGTGATATTATGTCTCCTCTAATACCCTTTTATCCAGACAAAAATTTCCTACACTGATTAGTTCCTACTGTACAAAAGCAACCTCATACCTCTGACCACCTTTGCCATGCCACCACATGTCCTAATTCTACTGAACAAAACTGGACATGGTATTCAAGAAACAGAGTTACACAGTGACATAAAGATTTTGTTGTTCTCACTTTCCCTCTCAGCAGTCTGCAATGCTCTGTTTGCCTTTTGGACCAACACTGAGCACTGACTGAGCTGCTGCTGCTTTCAGGGAACTACCCACGATTAGTCAAGGTCTCTCACTAAGGTTACAGAGAGCTCATGGCATTTTCTTGTATCTATCCCTCTGTACAGTTAATTAATTTAACCCAGTTTCCTCCTCAATTACTTAGCATAACCAGTTTATCCCCAACCTGTTTGCACTCACCAATGAATGTTTATTTTGAATCATTTCACATACTTGCAAATTTTTGCCTTCCACGCCTCCTTTGCAACTCCATCTCATTTGGGACCATGCTGAATAGCTGAAGCTCCTGCACAAATCCCTGCTTTAATTCCAACAGTAACTACTCTCTGTCTACAGAAGACTGACCACCTAAAGCCACCCACTCTTTTTCTTGTTTTTTAATGAGAGGGCTTCCATTTTTACCCATAAGAGCTTAATTTCTCTAAGAGCCTGAGACTAGCTGCATTGGAAAAAATACTAATAGAATACAAAGGATGACTACAAGATGTTAAACATGGAGACGTTCCCTAATGCTTTGCATGGGTCCTATCTGGTCGTGCCTATGCAGCTGTATCCTCTAACAAACACCACATACTGCTTACACTCCATACTACATGGTCATCATCAGGCAAGCAAGTCAGGCAAGCTCTTTTCTGGATGCCCCCAACAGTACATGCCACAAAACTGGTGGGTGTCACCTGCAAAGCTACAGGCATCCATGTCACCACAGCTGCCCTACTACAATGCAGACACAGCCAGAATGACTTACCTAAGATGAGCTCCTGCAAAGTGGGAAGAGACCCACTGAACATGATTTTCATAATCTAGTTACTCATACGTCCTTCCACGTACACCCACTGCATAAGAGCAATACTAATCCCCAGCTTTAAATAAATGGGCAAAGAAAGAGGAGACAGGACAGTTGATATGAAAGATCCAAACAGAAAATGCATTTTTAACATTTCAACCTCCTCTTGGCGCTTGTTCTTCCCTCATGAAGCAAAGGGATTTTTCTCCCTTTTTATTTTTCTGAATGACCGAGCTCTTTTGGTAATCAGCCCAGTTAGGCTTTATTATGTAAAGTATCTGGGATTTGAAACTAAGATTCATAAGCAGAGATGGCAGTATTCTGGTTTTGGCAACACCTCACTCTTTCACAAGGAGAAAATTGTTCCTAGATTCACAATCTCAAGGAATACAGAGAACTTTGCATTGTACAAGTCATCACCCTGCAAATACATGCAGGGAGAAAAAAATAAACTACAACTCTTTTCTTCTTAAAAACCTGACACTGAAACACAAAGCTAGAGCATGGGTAAATTTAGTCTAGGAATGCAGACTAAAGAAGCCCAGAGATGTACAGGAATAGAGGAATCCCACCAAAATTATGCCTTGTTTTACTAATCTATTAACAGTCTATTAATTTACCCACTTCCTATCAAACCCCCAGTGTGAGATAAACCTCACTAGTACATTCTTTTGAGAAAGTAGACATCACACAAAAAATAGTCCCAGGAGCTGATCTCCATGCCCCCTTGTCTGGGATGCCTGTCAGTCACAAACAGGGACTAAGCTAAGGTGGTACTTGGCCCAAGTTCTCAGTAGTCAGAGAAAAGCTTTGCTCTCATGTTCTTTCTACAAAGGCACTTCCCTTCCTTTCTATTATTGTTCAGGCCCATGGTAAAGAAGTAGCAGAAGATGGTTGAAACACAACATACTGATTTTGATTTCATGACCTCATCTCCAGTTCAGACCATTCTTGCCCCTAGTACTAGTACAGCCCCTAGCACTTTAAATCTTCTTGCCTAAACATTTTTCCCCTTATCAATTCCAATCTAGTCTCTCCTTTAAAAAAAAAAAAATTATTAAGGCTTAGCCACAAACTCTTTCCTAATTAATTTCTTTCACATCCAATATTAGTTTCACAATAAAGCAGCATTCCTCATACTTCTGTGAGGTGGTGTAGTTTGGTTCTTCAGTGTGAATGAACTTAAAATGATTGAACTGATCAATGGGTTTAATACTTTGCAGCATTAACAGGCGGACTCCTCTTTTCCCCAATTTCCCTTGCTTTTCATGAAGCAAATGAATGAAGTGTCATTTGAATCTTTTACACTGGTCTTCTGTCTCCCTGAAGAGTGCCAACTTCACCAGTAACTGCTTCATTCAGTTTTCCTCTTCATCCTCCTCTTTTGCCACGTGGTGTTAAGTAATTAATGCAGAGCTAACACCCTCCAAAGAGTTGATTTAATGTAACACCTCCAACTGCTCCTGCTGGAATGAGGGCTGTCCCATTTATCCCTCACCAATACAACCAGGGTTTCTGCATATGTAATATGGGGGGGCAAAAATGAAGCATCACCATTATTTTCTTCTGTGGGGCACTTTCACAGGTAGGTATAATTAAAGGAAAGACCACTACTCCAAACTCAAAAAACCCAAACTCCACTATACTTTAAATGTAGAAAAAAGTGGAAATTGGGGAGCTCTTGTTTTAAAGGATCAGACTTTGAAAGGTACATGATAATTAAATAAAAAGAGTCAAGACATAGAGGTGTCAGTCATAGTCATCTCCAGAGTCAGTACCCTACTTAATTGCAGAAATTAAAACAGTCTAGAAAACGCACATTTTTATCTTCTCTTGTCATGATGGCTTTCTTTTCAAAGAAAATACAGGCTAAGAAGTCCTAAAACTCACCCCAAAAAAGCTTGTCCAACATTTGGCAAAGCTCGTCCAGTGTTTTGCAGAGCTCAAACATTCACAGTATCATAAGAAGTGTTAGACTTTGGATTAGGCCCTTTTTGTGCATGGTGCATGTTCAGATTTAGAGTAAGAAAAGCCTAAATTTTTACTACATGTCCCACTTTGTAAAAAAACATTTCAAAAGAACTGGCTGTAACACATGAAAGTTTAGCATGTTCAAGAGTCAGGTCCAATTTCAAACATTCTCAGGATACTGCTCTGTAACAAAATGTGATCTTTGTCACTTAAAAACACTAATCAGCGAGCTAAAGAGTATTCAGAATTTTAAAAAATCATCAGGGTTTTTCCAGGACCACTCAGTTTGATTGCACAGAATAAAAGTGAAGTGCCTACCCCTAAGGAACAGGATGACAAGTTTTATCACAGATAAAGGACAGATTAGAAGGATGTCAACTTAAATCCAGAACTTTTTTATAATGGGTTGTACCTTAAAATCTGACTGCCTTTTTCTATTTGTACTTCTTCTCAAATGTAACATTCAGTGGAGTTTTAGCATGATAGAAAGATGTTCCTTTTTCAGAAAAGGAAATCGAGCAATCTTCAGGGAAACACACTGAGGAAATGGGAAAATTCACTTTGTGATTGGTCTGGCTAAACTGCTCACCTTCAGCAGATATGCATTCCCTCCCAGAGGCTACTTACTATTCTGCCCTTCCTTCTGGACTGCAACCCAAAAGCACTTGCTAAAGGACTTGACTTAGTTTTACTACAGAATAGGAGTATTTAAGAAGTCCCAAAAAGCATCCAGGAACAGGAAAACAATGTCTAATGATCACACTGGCCAAATCCCAAAGATCTCAGTTGTGCTGCAGAACACTTGCCCTCATNTAGGAAAACAATTTCTAACGATCACACTTGTATTTAGGCAGCAGCAAAAGAGGCCAAATCCCAAACAAGATCTCAGTCGTGCTGCAGAACACTTGCCCTCATCATGGGTTCTCAATGGTGCCTTTGTGTTTCTCACAGCAGATCTTGAAAATTTCTCAGTGAATGTTTCCTTAGCAGGGCAGTTCCCCATCTATTTCATTGAATACAATCCTCAGTAAATAAAATGGATGCTTAATAAAAGACAGAAAGAACCAGTTGGATCTTACCAAAAGTGGCAGGAGATTTCAAGTAGGGAAAAAAAAGACACAATCAAAGGCTTTTGCAGACAAATACAATTTCTTCATTCCTTGACAGGCAAAAATCACTATGCCCTGCTCACAATGATTTAGGGTTTTAAAAATTAGAATATGAAATAGTGAGCATTTTCAGATTCCTTTTCTTTTCCATTAATATTCTTTACTGAACAGCCACATTAAATTGATCTTCACTGAGAACTGATCTGAACAATACCCCACTAGATGAGAGAAAATGACAGCTCTTCAGTTTATGGTTTTTCTCTGCCTTCCTTACAGCAAAGCTGTCAAAAAGGAAAATATCATCAAGGCTTCTTACATTGTAAGCAACACCCAAACCACCATTTCATGAGTTCTTGAAACAGAAAGATCGAATTTTTGCTTTAATGGGCTTTTAAAAGTGTTTGTTATACTTTCTTGAAGGACTACAGTCCTGAATAGTTACTGCTTGTGAAAGAAAAATGTAAGTGTACATATATACATTCCCTTGTTATTCTGATTATGTCCTGCTGTTACTTTCCCTTGTTTTGTCTCCTTCACTCTTACAGCTAATTCCAATCCATAACAAGGATTCTTTTGCCAGTGGCAAGCTGAATGCAATGGTGTTTATTTTCACTCTCTACCTTTAAAGTGCAGTTTTCAAAATAGTGCTTTTTGACATTGCATCTATTACAACTAGGAGGTTGCATGGACTTCAGTGTCAAATATTTTTAAGCCTTGTAACATCTAGTTACCTTGAAATAAATCCACAAAGATATCGACGGACAGGCTCACAGAGAACCTCACTTCCAGAGCACAGTACACTATTTCTTCTTCCTACTCTTGAGACACATTTATTTCTAACACACTCCAAAGCTGCCAGGTCAGCTGCATAGTTATTAGTAATTAATAACCTCCAGGATGCACCAAATAGTGCATCAAAATATTTTCAACAATTCAATTTCAACAGTTGCTTTGTAGTTATGCTGTTTTCTGGTGAACACTTGGAACACTGCACCCATCTCCAGAGCCCTAATATGAAAGGCCTGCAGGAGAGGGTCCAGGAGGCAGCTGGAGCACCCAAGAAAGTTGAGGCTGCTCAGCTTGAAGAATAGAAGGCTCTAGAGAAACCTCACAGCAGCCTACCAGTACCTTTAGGAGGCCTACAGGAAAGAGGGGAAGGGGCTGTTTGCCAGGGAATGTAGCAATAGGACAAAGGACACTGTTTTTAAACTAGAGCAAGGCAGGTTTAGACTAGTTTTTCCCCATGAAAATGGTTGCCCAGAGAGGTGGTAAAGGCCCTGCCTCTGAAGACAATTAAGGCCAGGCTTAGTGAGGCTCTGAGAAACCTGATCAAATGCAGGATGCCCCTGCTGACTGTGGGGGGGTTGAATTGGAAGAACTTTGAAGGTCCCTTCCAACTCAATGCTTTAGCAGTCTCTTGCAGGGTACTGCTGTCCATTGAGTCATGTTATGTTGCGAGATCCAAATGAAATTTGAAACGAGACTTCCACAAAATGTCAGGTTCAGTACTCTTGTCAATTCCCAAGTTCAGGTTTCTTTCTGCAAAGTTTTGCTATTGGACTTCTCCTTACAAGAGCAGCTTCAACAGGATGAAAGTTATATTCTTCTGTAGCTGCCACCTCTTCCCTGGAGATTCAGCAAGATGTTGGCATCATCCTGTCCCACACCTCTGCCACTCATCTTCATTTATTCATCAAAAAAAAATCCCAAGAAAGTAAAGGAAAAATGTGTGAATGTGTCAGACAAAAAACACAGCATCTCATACTATTTCATTGTACATGATCATTAATTTCTCAGAGCATGCAGTCCTTCTGCACGATTACAGGATGATAGGCATGGAAAGGACTTCAAGGAAAGAAAGATATGATACCAAATACCCCTTTCCAAGATAGCAGATACATAATGGACTCATCTCCAGTCATGTTCCTGTATGCTGCATGGCAATATCTCTTTCTCTGAAGGGGAACATTTTGATCCTCTTCACTATTCCCACTTGTGTACCCTAGAAGATGAACATCTTCAGAGATTAATACTGTCAATACAGCACCAGAGCACAGGCAAACAGCAGAGAGAACAGAGATTAGAATTATGAAATAAAATTTTTTAAATGTTACTCCAAAGGGCAGCATATTGAAGATGCTTGAATACGCCATGCACTAGAAGGCATGATTTGAAACTTTAGCTATACTACACCAGCACAAACAAGAGGAAAAGTCTCTTTGGACCCTGGAGACTGATCCCAGCACCCTAGTATCCCTCCAAGAGCCATTTTAGTCCTTCAAGATCTTGACCAGTTCTTTAGAGAAACAGAGTAAGGTTTTAAGGAAACCATCACAGTCACCCTAGCATCTGTGGCTGTTTGACCTATCACTACTAGGATCACCTGCTACAAAAGTAAGTATCACCAGTTAACTTTGGCTTGAAGGCCCCATACAGTAAAGTCAGAGAAATGCCTAAAAATAAACTACCCCTCAATCTTTTAAATAATGTTACAAAATATGCAATTCAGATATTCAACTATCCAAAAGTTTTCTATAACAGTGTTCATCTGTGAAAGCTATTATTTTACTTCATCTTTTCTAAACATTGAATTTCTATGGATTGCCACATGCACAGGCAAATGGGATGTCTTTTAGAGTAATCAGCAATGGTGTAGTAGTGGCTTGCAGGCAAATAGCTCTTGAAAAGAAAAAGCTGTTATGTTAGTAGATGTTAATATTCCTTCCTTTATGGGATTAGGCAGCGTGCAAATCAAGGAACTGCAGTGTTTGCTTTACAACAGAATACAAGTTTTTTTAATTAATTTTCTAGGGGTAGGATAGGGTTCGGAAAATAAGACCAGGAGTAACAGCTGACATGCAAATAATTCTTGATTCCCCCTCTGGAGGTGTTCAAGACCAGGCTGGACGTGGCACTGAGCAGCCTGATCTAGTGGGAGTTGTCCCTGCCTTTGGCAGGGGGGTTGGAACTCTGTCTTTAAGGTCCCTTCCAACCCAAACTATTCTATGATTCTATGATTCTTTCACTTTCACTTTCCTTCCTCTCCCCATCATTTGCAAAGGAGTATCTAAAATGAAAGACTAATTTATTGAAAAGACAGAATCTGGATACTTTCCCCATCTCCCCATCCCCAGATAGGCTCAGTTTGAAATACTAGTAATTTCAGAGTGCCCAAAGCAAACAGCAACAAAAGAAAGACCAAGAAAACTTTGCTTCACGTCCTTCGTAAAGGGACAACTTTAAGAGATATACCTCAGTGATGACAGGGAACATAGTAGAGTCCCAGATACTTAGGTTGTTTAATATTCATAAATAAAATCCCAAATGTCAAAGGCCTAGTGAGTTAACTTTTATATATAGCTTCATGTGAACAGCTGTCTCCTTTTAGAGAGGAAAAGGAGTTTGAGAAACATCTTAAAGCCTATTTTAGCAAGCAATCCCACCATGGAATAACTGCCAGATGTCTTCAGTATTTCACAAGCTACAGCCTATGTTTTGTCAATGTTTTGTATTATAAGTGTTTTTCTATACAGCCTAATCCTCTCAGGACTATATGATTTTTTTCCAATATAAACAGGAAAACATTTTTCAAATAAAAGGAGAGTCACAAATGTGACTTCTATCTCAAGCACTTGTGACCCAGGTACACAGGTGAAGCTATGTTAAACATACCTGCTGAACAGCAATCTAATTCTTATGTGACACTTGCTTAACAAAACTTCTCTTTCCTAAAGTACAATAAAATAAGTTTTTGATTCATTCTACCCGATATAATTCCACAAGCACGCTGTTGCACAGATATGGTTTTGGCTACAACAGTTGAAGGTAACCACAAGCTGCACTAAAAACTTCTAACACAACACATGAAATCACAGCTCTTTCACAGCCAGAAGAAAAACACGAATTTGTGAGAAGACAATCATGTACCCCCTATTAAATTAATTAAACCACAAATATAACCAGTGTCCTGCCAAAAATCTTATGAGGCAAATGTACCAGCAACTCCTTTCAGCAGCTCTCTGATTTTCAGCTCCAAAAAACAGCTAAGACTACAACAATATGCAAACAATAGCACTGAGCTTTCATAGGCAAGAGTTTAAAAATAAGTGTTTAGAAAACTAGATGCTATCTATAGGTAAATATAGATACACAGAGTCCATACTTAGGCTTGCAAATGCCAACCTTTATTGCTGTTGTGTCTAAAATCCAAAGCACGATGCACATCTCTTTTGATCAGGTGCTTTACACCAGAACAGAATAAATGACAAAGCATTTGAGAAACAGAGGTAGTGCACATTAAAATTTCATATTAGAATTGACAGGCTCAGCGCATTGCAATTAGCTTTTGCAGTGAATTTCTTTCCAAGGAAACCAATAGCAACAAATGTTTTCCCATACAAGAGGGGAAAAAAATCAGTTGTGAGTTTACTTATTTACTCAGTATTTTATTCATGTATTTTTTTCTGATCACTAACAAACTACTCCTCAAACTTTGTTAGAAGACCAGGCTACATTAAAAGATAATTTTAAAAAGCTTATTTTATACATAACAAGAGCTGTTAGAGGAAGCACACCACCTTTAAATGTTTTCCTCTTTATACTCTTTCAATCTCCAACTCCAAAGTGACCTGCCTCCCTTGCTTTGTTAACTTCAATAAAAGCAAGGAAAGCCCATGTTGTATCATGGGTTTTCATCCTAAAAAAGGTGCTTCAACAACATGGCAAGACCCCAGCTTTCAAGAAACAATACTGACTCAGAGGCCAAGGAATGTTGTCTTACCATAGAATGATAGAATGGTTTGGGTTGGAAGGGACATTAAAGAATCTAGTTCCAGCCTCCCTATATCATAGCTTTGCCAAATTGTGCCGTGCTATAGTGATTACATCATGACTCATGATTTATGCTTCTTAAGAGGAGAGCATAAAATATAAATACAGAATAAACCCACAATGAAGACACAAGCTAGAAAACCTACTTCTCTGTAATTCCTCCATGGGACATTAAATCTATTACTCAAAGCTACACACACAATGCTTGCTTCCGATTTATGCTGCAGATTATCAAGCTGATATATATAAATGAAAACACTATGGAGACTGCATTTTTTATTTTTCTTTTTTTTTTAATTAGACCAGTTTGGAAAAGATATTGAAATATTTATACTATCTTTTGAGCTATGAAAGCTTTTCGTTTCCCTTCCCTTGTCCTGTTTCCGTGTTACTGATTCAACAGCAACATCTACTGGGCATCGAAAGGCAAGACTCAATTTCTTAAAAGAGATTAAAGGGTCGGGTACAATAGCAGAAAATACCTCAAAAAATACTACCTCTGGACTCTCCTGCATCCCAGTCATTGTGACACTAGACCTGAAAGGAGCAAAACTTAACAATTTGCATTTCCTCCCTGCACACCCCTCCAGAAGGAAAACAAATCCAACAGAAAGGTGAATAAACAGTGAATTCTGATTGCCATTTGGAGACAATGTATTTATATTACATATTCCAGTAATATTATAAACACCAGACTAACACAACCTGTTGCTAAGAATTCTGCCAGTAAAATATCCAATTTCAAAATTTAAGCATTACTTTTTTTTTGTCCTTCTTTGTTCTTTTTCCTCTGTTAAACAGTTACACAGGTTTAAAAATAAACAAAAAAGCAAAAAGAAAAAAACACCCAAACCAAGACACACAAAAATAACCAAACAAAGAGCAGTGACTAGTAATAAGACAGTTCAGACCAAGCAGGAGTTCTTCAGAATTTCCCAGAGAACAAGACGATCACGTGTGGAGTTCAAATGCTAAGAAGGATCCCAAAGTAATGACACTTCACATTTACCATTTTATAATGGAATCCACTGGGCTCCAAATGCGCCAAGAGTAGCATAAAAATAACTGAAGCCTTGTGAGAGGGACACTGGACAATCCACACTTCCAGTACGGTAACACAGGAGCAGCTCACCTTCACCTTTTTTTCCTCCAGAGTCTGGCGTTTTATCTGCCTGCTGAAAGGCACCCATCATAATCAGGGTGCACAATCACAGCCCTTTGCTGGCTTTTGACACCTACACAATGCCTTCTTTTCAAATGCAATCAGATGAGAACAAGGTCGAAGCCCTGATTACACAGCACACGTGTCAAGCCATTACATATAAATGCTGTTGGAAACAGACAGCAGAACTCAAGAACCATATTTCACAAGTTACAGAACTGCTCAATCAGCAGTGAATCAAGTTTCCCCTTGCTACCACCTCTTAGGATCTAGTGAATCTTGATTCTTCTAAGACACCATCTTGACCCAAGAAAAGTCGGGCAAATGGTCAGCAGGACATCCACCAAGCCCTCTAAAGCTCAAGAGGAAAGCTAAGAGCACTCTTTTTCTGGACAAGTGCTCCAACCACCTCTCTACAGCATGTGCTGGCAAACAACGCCTCTGCATCCAGCCTGCATAAAGTTGACCACCCTATGTTCTCTTCCCTCAGCAGGGTGTATATTGAGCCCATATAAGCAGCATAAGAACATGATGCACATCAAACTATGGAAACCATTCTCAAGAAGGCAGCAGAAAAGTCAAGGGCTCTTCAACCCAAGGTAGCTCAGTCCTCACCAGAAAAAAAACCTGAAGGAATTATGAAGAGATGAGGGCACATACTTGGACTTAGACCTAAAACCTAGCAAAATCCCTCAAATAAAGGCACTGCTCTCTCTCACATGCTGCCAGTTTCCGCTTCCTTTCTGGCATGGTAAACAAAAAGAAACCCAGAAGCCTCACCAGAGCCCCATCAGTTAGTGAAGTGGGAAAGCAAAACAGACCCCATCACTTTGGGACCAGCTCCAGCTGCACTTGCATACGCCATTTTGGCATCTCCCAGAATCTCATTTATAGTCTTCGTGTGTAAATGTGTTTTGCAGCAGTGAAGAGGGCAGGCACAGATGATTTCTGTAGAATTAGATATGCCAGAGTACATGAACTATCATATTACTGAGAGCTGGGACTAACCAAAAACATACTGGTACAGCACACAGATGGAATTGCTAATTTACATATATAGATCTTGAGCATGTATGTTCTAAAATGAGGCATTTCTCAAAATAAGCAGTAATAGGGAGAGGGGAAAACAGGAGAACAGATTTCTTAACATGGGTTACCTCTGCTGTACTTTTTACCCCCTCATTGTTCTGACTGCAAGCCCTCCCTATGTGGGAAAAGAAACTTTCAGGGTTTTTCCTGGAAAAAAAAAAAAATCTTCCCAACATGGAGTGCTAGTGAAAAGGACTTCAGACACCATTAAGCAAATTGACTCTGCTTTAGGCCAAATAGCTTTGTCCCAATTGGATTTTCTGGCAAGACTTGATTGTATTATGGAGGTCTCCAGTATCTTCTCTGCACATACAACATCATGCATGTATCCATACACCTTACTAGAAATAGAAGCTGCTGGCAACACTGTTTTTTGAAGGACCTGCTCCCCACCTCCCAAAAACCTCAGCAGAGGTAACACTGATGTGGTTTCCCTGGAACCTTCACCTTTTGGACAGGTCTCTTTGGCAGCAGTGAATTCCAGGCAGTTTATTTTCCATTGCTGCTATCCTTAAACTCAAGTTAATCCATTTTCAGCATAGATGTTATGCCCCAAGATGATTCAGACAGAAGTCATGCATGCTGCAGGATTACCAAAGAGCATTACCTCCACACGCTTAGTAATTAGCAAAAGTACATTTCCCCAGGTAAGCATTTGCAAAAATAGGTCACATGAATTTGACAGCAGTAAGTTCAAAATTACAGACTGCAGATACAGTAACAGATTTGCTTCCTTCACCTGTCCTAATAAATCGGGTTAGTAATAGTCAATGGAAAATATAATAATTTGTTCAATACTTAGTTTAGATGACATTTTAAGACAAGCCAAACTAATTACGTGAAACAATTTTTAAAAATCATCTTTTTTTTATATATATTACAATCAACAAAGAGACTGAGGCAGATCTGATAAGCTGAGAAAATAAAACTGTTCAAATTGCTTTAATTGCATGTCCAAATCAAACTCTTTAGCCTCTAGCAGTTAAAAGAAATGCAGTGTCTTTAGCAGGAGGAAAAAGCTTTTCCTTTGACAGCTGGCCATTTAACCAATTTTAGTTAACTCTAAACAAGCATAATTTTTATCTGTAAAAAAACCCAGCCATATCAGTATGCAGCCAGTCCACAGTCTGGATCTGTGAATAATAAACAAAAGGTATTCCTAGTTTCTATTTTCTGTGGTAGGAAGATTCTACACAGTTCACTTGTAGCTATAGCTGATGTAGCTATACCAAAATGGAAAAAGATCCCCTTAATTTAATAATATTGTTATAATTATCTATTAAAATATCCTCTTCTTATGTAGTGCTAGTTTGAGTTTTTAACAACACAAAAGAGCATGCATTGATTAACCCCAGAAAATCTCTGCATTTATGTGAAATAGCCCTGAGCAAGTCTTCAGTGCACAAGGTAGCAACTGAACCCAGCATCTAATCTTGGTATTGGCTAGAACAGAGGCAAAGCCATTAATTTCCATGACAAACATCCAGTGGGAAGCCAGCAAGTTAATCTAACCCAACACTTTTTACTCTACAGATATGGAAGTGCCACTGAAAGACTATTAAGGTGGCATGTGAAACCTGGTATCTCACACAGCTTCTACAGCACCTATGCAAGATCTAATGCTTACATTAGCAAGTTCTCCATCTTCACAGCCTTAGGAGCACATGCCAAATCCACCAAGAGATCTGCTGCAGAAGCAGAGAAGCTAATAAGCAAGGAGGAACTCTAAACTTGCCATGTGACTGTTCTTCATTACTCTGGTATGGGGGGCCCATACAAGGCATAAGATGCCTATGGTCATGCATTACCCTGTCTGAAGAATAAATACCTTTCTAAAATACAGTTTATTTTTCCTCGATCAGTTATTATAATCAGATATACAAAGACATCCACTACCTAGAGATACAGAAAAATGAGATTTATAAAATGCCTAAACAGGTTAGGCATGTAACCCCCTCTGAATTTCAATTATACTGCTGCTTAGGCACTTTTTCAATTTCTTTGGTGCCACCTGAGGCACAAAGGTACTCATGTCAGGGACTAAATAGAATTGACAAAGCTTTCCTACTTCAGTTTCAGCAAGCATCTAATGTTTCATCCTGCATGGAGAATATCTGAAAAGCGAAGCATGATCTAAATCAAGACAGAACAATTCATTACATTCAGGGATATGACAAAAGCAATTAACTTTCCTTAATAAATGAAAACATTAATGAAAACATTAATAACTAAATATTATAGCTTTCTTTGATGATTAAATGGTGATATATTTCAAGTATGTTATGAACAAAGACATCTGTAATTACATAATATTAAAATATACAAACCCAAGGAAGTTGCGATCACTTTTACTAGCTTAAAGGGTGCTAGAGAATAATTTCATACACAACCTAAAAAAGCCACCATTTGAGGAGACTCCAACTTTCAGCTTACATGAGCCACTTTTTACCATAGAATCATAGAATAGTTTGGGTTGGAAGAGACCTTAAAGATCATCAAGTTCCAGACCCCCTGCCATAGGCAGGGACACCTCCCCCTAGATCAGGCTGCTCAGTGCCTTGTCCAGCCTAGTCTTGAACACCTCCAGAGAGGGGGCATCTACAACCTCTCTGGGCAACCCGTTCCCGTGCTTCACCACCCTCACTATAAAGAATTTCTTTCTTATGTCAAGTCTAAATCTACCCCCCTCCAATTTACATCCATTGTTTCTAGTCCTCACATCCAATATCATATTCAAAAGTCCTTCCCCTGCCTTTCTGTAGGACCCCCTCAGTTACTATGAAGTCCCCTCTGAGCCTTCTCTTCTCCAGGCTGAACAACCCCAACTCCTTCAGAATGCCATGCAAAACAAAGCAGGTATAGCGTCCCCCTAACTTAAAATTTTAGAAACACTTGTTTCTCTGTACAGATTATTGGTGCTTGCCTCTCCCTTGGCAAGGAGCACTCCTAGCATAAACAGGGACAAGTTAAAGGCAGTCAGTCACAACTGGCAGTGCTCCAGCTATACCTCCCAAGTTCATGTGATCCCTCAGCTAACAAGGAGCCTCAGCCAAACTCTTTCTGAAAAGCAAAAGACTCTCTAGGAAATGGGAGAATAGAAAGGGTAAAAAAATAACAAATGCTGTGGCTGGGCTGCCTATAACAACAGAAAGAAGGGGTAAAGTGGATGTGTAGCAAAGGCACTTCCAATGCACCATTAAAAGCTGAGATAGGTCAGTATAAGCCATTACAGCACACAGTACTTGGAACATCACCATTGGGAACTTGGTAGAAAAATTAAAAATGCTTTCATGCCTTCAGTACAGCCGCAAATTAGATCATAGTTTCTTAATTTTATATTAGTGGCCTGGTTAAAAGAAAAAAAGACAAGAGACTTGCAACTAACAAAGACTAATAGTAATTTCAAACAGCACTGTTTCCTGAAAATACAGCTGCATTCTCTCTGTTACTATATGAAATATCCACACAGGCAGGAAAGCAAGTAGCAGTTGAACTGCATCCCAGTTTGAGGTAAAATAGAGGAACTTTTCTAGTTTGTATTTTCACTTTTCAGTTAGGCCTCTTCTGACTAAACTCTGAAAGGAATAGTATGTTCAGAAACTGTTCACTCAGAGTGATAAGACCCGATTATACCAAGGAATGGTATGCAAGAGGCTCTTATTTTCATTTAACACTATGGTAATTGAGGGCAGAAAATTCATCATTCACCCCACCAGGGGCTGGAAGCAGAAAGATGTGGAGGGGTCCCACCTGCAAGGAGGAGCAGATAGGGCAGGTGGCCCAAAATCAACCAACTGGAGTATTCCATCCCATTTACCCCATGCTCAGTATAAAAGCTGAGGGATCAAAGGGCCAGCTCTTTCTTCAATGGCCAACATCTAGGAAAGACTGTCTGTCCATCTGCCTTTGATCCTGATCAGAGCACTCCTGATTCCAGATCCAGCATCAAGCTCCCGACCATCACTGACCCCAGTCTGGGACCTTCCCCATGTCTGCTGGGAACACATACATACACAATCTTTTAAATGTCAGCAGTATAAATCACTTCCCTATAGCTCACTTTTAGCTAGCAATGCCTTTTCACACCAGTAAATTTTTTCTGCTCCAGCTTTTTGCTGAAGTGCTACTAGCTGAACAAGAGGTTATTTTTATATCTTGCTCTAATTCCCAGGAAAGAGGGAATTAGAGTAAGATGTTTCATATTAATTTCACTTAAGAGACTGATTAACCTGCATAGCTTAAATGTCTTAAGATGAAAATCCTGACAAGATGCCTACTGATTCTAATCAAGCTGGGATTTCACTGCACTGTTACTTGAAGCAGCAACATAATACAGATGAGGTTTACCATGCAAAGGTTCTCCTTTCCCTGTTGTTAGATAGGTTATTCCAATTAGCTTTAAATGCATCTCATTTTTGGAAGTTAAACTCATAAGGTTCTGCCAAATTCCTTCAGTTAAAATTCAGTTTTAATAAAAAGCAGCTCTTAACCAATGTATAAAAACACTGGGTCATAAACACAAGCTTATACCAATCCTACAGAGCCAGCAAAGGAATGGGTTAGTAAGAACATTTATTTATAAAACCAGTTCCACTGCAAGCAAATAGCCTTCAACAGTGAGAAATGCTAACTGTGCACATATAGTAACTGTGGTATTTTATTTGAACACACAGATTGCATCAATCAAACTACTAGTACAAGACAAAAGGGTCAGCACAGATACACTTAAATGCTTCTACAGTAAAATCCAGCCTGTCCTTTGAGGGCAACCACTAGAAAAAAAGGGATGTACAGCAAAGCCAATGCTTTTCTCTGTCAAGAGTTATGCTGATCCCAGTTCTATGTTCATAAAGAAAAACCCCGATTCCTTCCCACCACTTTGCACATTATGACAGATACACCAGATACTGCAATAGCAAGCAGCTCTGTGCTGGATCATGGATCCTGTATTACAGCTTAGGGACACCTGCTCCAGGTGGCTTTGTTTTCAAAGGTAAAAGAGGTCATGGACTATTTAGCATCTCCACTGCCAGGCTGAAAACTCTATTCCACCATCTTCACTCCAAGAAATTGTACCAGTGTTAATTGGGTGACAGCCTGACGTTGCACTCTTTCAGACACCAGTGAAAACAGCTTACAAGAGATAGCTGTAAGCTCAAAATTCTTAGTTTAAAAACTGGACTTGATACAAACAGCATTGACTATTGTTTTTCTGAAAAGTCACTTCATAGTGATAGAATAATCACTGTAACAATGAATGCCTTCTGTGTTCCCCTTGTACATCACTACTGCAACCTTAACATTGGTCTAATTGGGACCAAAAGAAACAGGAGACTAATAACTGAGATTATATTCTGGGTTCAGAATATAACTAGAGTTACCAGCATGTACATGAGTTTAAGAGGCAGCATGATGCTGGGATTTTCCCCTTCTGAAAGAGAGTGCTGAGTCGTCAATGGTCTTGATACTGTAACCTGACCACGCTGTTGCAGACAGTGATGTTGTAGCAGGTATATAATTCAATTGAGGCTGTCAGCTTCAGTAATGTCATTGAGTAGTGCCTAAAAGGTGTTTACATATGAAAAACAGCACCATTTAATATTTTAAGATACTATGCCCATTTCTTTCCAAGAGCATGTGAATGTAACAGATGAGCATTTCAAGTGCCAGTGAACACAGCAGATGACGGTGTGTTTTGCAGCACTGCTACAAGTGTTAGAATTGGCACATCCCAGTCATTCTGCCATCTTCTCATCTGCCTTGCAGTTTTCTCATTCAGAAGCCCTAAAAATCATGTAAAATAGTAAAGGAATCCCATTTTCATACTTAGAATGTTGTGGGGGTTTTTTTTGTTTGGCTGGTTTGTTTTGTTTTTGTTTTGTGTTATTCATGAATTATCTCTTCTCAGGTAAGTCTGCACCAGAAAGACTTCAGTCAGACACCTGTATCCTCAGCTTCCTTAAAACATGAGTAATTTCCCTTAACTTCATGTAAAAGCTTCCACTGTACTCCTCTCATGGCTATTTGCTATAACACCAGCAATTACTATTCCCAAGACACCACCACTAGCAAATCCTGATAGCACAAAAAGTTTAATTTGCTTCCACATTGCTTTAGCATAATGGCAGGAGACTAAAAAAATCCTTTGTGTAGAGAGTATATTCTAAACAGATCTGAACCATCTGAAGGAAACATCAAACAAAGAAAAGGTGTCAACCATTTGACAAAGACCATGTCCAGTGAAGAAAAGCCCCATTAAAAAAACCCCATCATAATCTACAAGGTCTCCAAGCACAGCAGCCCTGAATTCCAACCCCAGACAGAAACAACATCATAACAAGCACCGAGAAGCTATAGAAATAATGTGGTTTTAATTATTTTATTTGCAAAGATTTGTGATTGGTTGTCCCTGCATCTATCTCTTCTATTTTCCAGCCTCTTCTGAAGACTGGAAAGGGAAGGATGTACTATCAACACAATCTGAAATGAGGCTAGAGCATAGATACATTGGTGGGACTTTTTCTCATCTTGACTGTGCTCCGTCTCAAGCTTGATTTCACAAATTTATCTTCCACTTACAAGCTCAGCTTGTATGCATTCTAAGATGCAACATGTTCTCTCTGCATGTTAAGTCACAAACGCTATGAAAACCTGACCTTAATTATAACTTCTAAGAAACCATTGCAGCAAAAAATATTGCTATTAATATAGTAGCAACAGTACAGCAGATGAGCTCCCGGGGAGGGAACAAAAGGCGTTAAAACTTCAGCAATGGCAACATATGGTTTAACTAAGAAGAGCAACTAGATACTTTCTATCCTACAGCACTACTAGTTTGCAAGAGAGGCTAAGACCCCTGACATTTGCTTATGGAAGCCAAAAATAGAGAAGGGAAAAAAGAGTCCAACAACACTTCTTGAGTTAGCTTTCTCAGTAGTGTTTTTCTTGCTGTCTTTTCTCACCAGAATAATATAAGACTTAGCCTCACAGAGCAAGGCATTATGGCTTTATTTACCCACCACAAAAATACCTGCTTTTCCCCCAAATTAGTATTTAAACAAGTATTAGAACTAGAGCAAAACAATTTTCATCTGATTGTGTATCCAGCATACAAAATACTCCTTTTAAATATTTACCATGCTACGTCACTGTAGTTCTTTTCAGAGCACTTTTTTTTAAAATCACTCTTTTGATGAACTCAGAAAATACTAACATGCAGATTACATCAATTAGGAGTGACAATTTGTTAAAAATGAAAACCCCAAAAACAATGATTCAGTAAACTTCCAGTGCCAGCAACAGTATTAGTTATACCACAGAAAAAGCTTTCATACTGAATTTAGTTTTAAATTCAGTAACTTTATGAGAAAATTATCTGCAACTAAATTTCTCATTCCTAGCTCTGGAAAAGCTGCTTTACCACTCCATACAATGTTCTCTTTTTCAAGTACAAAGCAAAAAAGTTTTTACTAGTTTTTTTAAACTATGTCTTACTCTTTCCAGGCATAAAGAGTATTATCAAGCACTTTTCAGTTTTGATTAACAGTTTGTAATTCAGCTGACAAGCCACACATGGATGTAAACCACATTGAAACATCTGCTGCTTCTCAGGCCAGGAAACTTAGTCCAGTACTTCAGTCACTAAACCTCATTCTTTTTACATGGATTTCAGCAACAGCAGGACAGCAGCCATAGTAAAAAGATAATATTTGTACAGGTTATAGGCAGCCCTATGCTTATCAAGCATGTACGTACACAAGTTCTTTCTGGTCCACCTCCACTGCTTTCATACCGATTGGTGCAACTTACTAAGTTGCCCTCATAGATCACCCGGTCTACCACTGATTCACTGTTACCAACACAGAACACACAAACCCTCCTTTTAGGCTGAACCCAATACAGCTCTCCCATGAATTTCTGCCAAGGAGGGATAGCCCTTTCCTGTTTAAAATCCTCCAGTGAAACAAGAGAGAACTATATTTCCTCCGACTTCATACTCCAGGTCTCAACATCCCAGGACTTACCTCCTTTCCTGACACAGAAACACAGTACAAGAAAGCCCATTTTGAAATCTCTTAGCCTAGCTTAAAGCACTGAGATGGTATCAAATACACCATACTCACCTACAGCTATGGTTTGTTTCACTAGGGAGTCTTTGAATAGTCTATATAACAATCCCCACAGTTATGTCTAAATCTTTTCTACAGAAATCAAGTTTGCATAGATATGGACAAAAAGGAAACTAAAACAAGCAGATGTCCACCTTCTTCCATAACTTAAAAAGATCCCTATTAGAAAGTCAAAAGCAGCATGCTCTTCCTTCCGTTTTCTGTTGTACCCTTCATATTGCTGCAGAAGTTATATTTGTAAATTTATAACCCTCTCACTGACCAATCCTGACACTATCTTCTAGAATTTCTGCAGGGTTTTGTTGTTTTGGTTTAAGGGTTGTTTGGGTTTTTTTCTCCCTTTTTCCTTGTTGCCCTCAAAAGATATCTTATATTCTGGCTGAGACCTCAACAGAACACAAACAAAATGATTACTCTAATAACTACTTCCTGTTAAGCCAGAGCAGAATATGAATCATCCTGCAGTAGCACTAACATCATTAGCTCATCCAAGCTGAAAGAATGATTTTTTTTCTTTCAAGCCAAGGGAGTCATATCCTGCTTTGTAACTGTATATTACATGCAAAACTGCATTTCAGAGAATTTCAACTTTCCGGTTTTGGATCATCTTTCCAGCCTAGAAAAGTTTTGATGATTACATGTACAGGGTTTTTTTTATTACCTAGAAGGCTTTCTAAAGACTTAGTTAGCAAAATGAAACGAAGATGTGTTAATAAAGACAAAAAAGCTATCAGATGCAACTGCTAATCAAATTATAGAATTATAGTCCATCTGCACTAGCACAAAGGCAAAGGTCACACAGTTCATATATGAATGCATCAACCTCCTGCATGAGTAAATATAAGATCAGATGGTAGAGAAAAAAAACGTATTCTCAATCCCTGTAACCATTAACTAGTAATCACTACAGTTTTCTGCTTATGGACCATGGCAACAAAAGCAACATAAGGTAGAGGGTTATTTTGTATTTGCTTCTCAGCAGTTTGTCTGGAACATGATTTCAAAGCCATAGTAAGGCAGGTCAAGTTTTTTTTGGGACGACTACTTCTTGCTAATCGATTAATTCACAGAATGATTTGAATTTCTTATAACATGCATCAGTTCTCCCAAGTAAAGGTCCTCAATCCTCTCTAGGCTACTAGACATTTATCACCCTCCTCTGAGTGAATACTCACCTACTCCTTTATTTGGGATCTCTGTCCTACTTTTATTGCCAGTGACAAGACACTATTTCTAAAAATCTTAAAATGATTGATCCTCTTCAGCTCTCTTAACAGGGTTTGGCAGCAAGCTGGACAATTTTTAAAAGGGACTATATTTTTCTCACCTGCTGTGCCTTCTGGCACATCCTGCTTATCTCGCACAAGCTGCATGATATCTGACACCACGACCTGATGGTTTGTATCTTCTTCTTTCTCTTCATTAGCCTGGTTAGCTGTTGCAAAACAGTTGCAGCTTCCAGTTTCTTTGCAGGGGATCAACCTCCAATACCAGTACTCAGACATGAAAATGCAGTAAGGTAATTTCTGAAATTGAAGAACAAACAGAAAATTTTCTATGAGTAAGAAAAGAACCCAGCTACTGAAAAGTAAATGACATTTACATTCAGATTATCATATCTGTGATTTTATTTAATGAAAATATACACAGTTTATAATAGGCATTTATAGCACTATATGAACTTTGTAACAGCTATTCATGGTACTCTACCCAAAACAAAAAGTCCCCTGTAGTTTCCCAAAATGTTTATCTCACAGGTCAGAGAACCAATCACAAAAAACTCCAAACAATATAGAAATATCAAATCATATATGATCTTAACAATAGCTTAAAGGTAAAAAATATCTATCACTCCACAATTTCAGCAAAACAAGGCAGTGTTTGTCTTAAAAACTCCTTTTGAAACCCTGTTTAATTAGATGAAAGAATCCCAGAACATGAACTGTCAAAACTAGAAAAAAATTAAGAACAAAATGATGAAAAATAAGATTTCATGAGTCCCATGATATGGAGGGGCTAAAATTACAGATCAAAAATATTCTAAACAGGCTAATTGAAAATGCTGCAGGAAGAAGAGATGCTTTGTTTTCTGACACTGGTCCTCAGGGTTGCTCTCTTCTTGAGAAGAGGGAGAGGACAACAGTTCCTTAGCCTACACAGAGTGAATTGCCAGGCTTATTTGTGCTTACAGCTACCAGAACAAGCATGTTCTTAAGCACTTGCAGGCTTCCCAGTTTACACGTACAACTGACAAAACTATGATGATTAACTCTCTACAAAAACCACCCTTCTTGAAGGGTGTAATTCTCAAAATTGCAACAAACTGTAAAAGATTTGCTTCATAAAAGAAAACAGTTTGAGCTTTCCAAATACTTACAGCTGCTAAAAAACATCTACAATTCTGCAAAGAGCAATTTCTTCAGGAAATTACACACACATCCAATGACAGATTTGTTCCTGCTCTCCTTCAGAGGGTATGTGGGCAACAAAAAAAAGGCTCCAAATCTGCAAGCTAAGGGACCTGGATGCATTTTGCCCTATCTATCTGGAAAATGTGAAGCCCAAGTAGGGAAGATACCCATTTCTCCAGGTAAATTGAATGCTTTTTGGATAGGAAAAAGATGCATGACCTCTGTTTCTCCTACAAGCACCTAAATCTGAGCATTTTTAATGTATCTGTTTCTAGCAGACAATGAACTTAAGCACCAGCACCTCTCCAGACCATGAATGTTAACAACAATACAGGTAGAGAACTCTGATACATTTAAAGCTGGCAGTTTTATAGACCTGAAGTAAAAAAAAAAACCAAACAAANTTACATTTAAAGCTGGCAGTCTTATAGACCTGAAGAAAGTATAAAGGGGTTGTTTGTTTGGTTGGGTTTTTTTAAAGGAAAAAGATAAGAGCCACACATTGTTTAGCACCAGTTCTCCTAGAAATTACCCATGAAAGACAAATTATTCTGTCACTTTACTATATTACTTCAACACAACACATAAAACTCCTTCTCAACTGTGATTGCAAGATGCATCCTGCAATTCCAGTATAAAGACAGTAATTTTTTTTTTATTTTAGCCAACATACTGCCAGCTTCCTTGGTACTTCTTTTACCCGTTTCCAGACTCTTAAGCTTTGCAAGATTTGCCAGAGGATGGGTAATGCACTTAAAAGCAAGATCACTGAACTCCTTCAATAGCTGCCAAACCAGACAGGTTCAATGCACGTGTCCTCCTTGTCACACAGGGAGCAGAACACAGTTACAGCTGTACTAAAGCACATGGTGCTTGTAAATAACGAATGTAGTACATCATACATACCTTTAAGATGCATCTGCCTCTGCAACTGTCTGACAAGCCACATGCAGCAATAGGGACAAGCATGCATGTGCAGGTACCTTAAAATCACCATGAACATGCTGCTCATGAAATAAGCACCTCATAGACTTCAATATTTCTTTAGCTCTGTGGGAACAGGGGAAATTCTTTCAGTTACCCTTACACTTAATAGAGCTTACTTATTCAAGCCACTAAGCAGTTTAAAGCTTTCCTTTCCAGAACTTCATCTAACTTCAAGAGACAGGGAAGTTTCTTCTGAAAGAGACAAGAATCCCAGACACTTCCAGTAGTACTTCTGCTCCTGTGCAAGGTGAACTGAATGAAAAGCAGGATCTGTGCTTTGGTAGTCAGCAAATTACTCTAGGAACACATTTTTAATTTATTGCCTTTCCTTAAGGAATGGAAGCTCCTGAAGATAGCCTGAAATAATTACATCCAAGCATGCAGTTAGAGACACACATTTAAGACCTTAATCCTACTTTAATTAATTAGTTTTCTGACCCACTCATCATTGCTATTATGATTTTAAAAGCAGTGATATGAAGTTAGTTTTTAAGTCATCAGCTCAGGGACTTGCAGGGCAAGCTGAGGAAGAAATAGGGGAGGGCTGAGAATCACTGCATATGTTTTTCATATTTTCCATGAAGAAGCAGCTTGCAGAGACATTGGCAAAACAGACTTGATCAAGATTGCCTATAGAAAGGAAAACATATTAAGAAAAAGAGGGTGAAAAAACCTCCAACTTATTCTTTTGTCTTAAGAGGTAAAACTGTAAAATGTTCCAGATACAATGTCTGATGGATGCATGTCCAACTGGATCACTCCAAAGATACTGCAGACAGAAGTTTTACTCATTTCTTCACAAAAGCCAAACAAACTAATGCCTTCAGTCAGTACAACAACCAGGCTGAAGTACCAAGAAAAGAAAATGCCAAGGAGAAAACCACCATTTGACTTTTACAGGTCTAAGCAGTTGCTCCTGAATCTCAGCATCCCATACTATAACCAATTCTGCTTGTGATTTGGGCTTTTTTGTTTGGTTGGTTTAAACTAGATTGCAGGCAAAGTTTGTGATATATCCATGGACAGTCAAGAGCAAAATCTGGGTCCATTTGCCAAGTGTCTGAAGACACTGGAAGACTTCACTGCCCTGATCAGTCTCAGCTAGGACCACTATATATATGTCACAGAGGACACAGGAACACATCTGGTGGATGGAAACATGGAATGGTTTGGTTTGGAAGGAACCTTAAAGATCATCTGGTTCCAACCCCCCTGCCATGGACAGGGACACCTCCCACTAGACCAGGTTGCTCAAAGCCACATCCAGCCTGATCTTAAACACTTCCAGGGATGGGGCATTCACAGCTTCAAAATGAGAGATATTTACCACTACAGCTTCGACATATGCTCTAGATTGGGAAAAGTCTCCCGCAACATGGTACATACATCAGGTCACTGTGAATTCACAGCCCCTGCATAAAAGCCTAGATTTTCCCTTGTGATCCCAGTCAGTCCCAGAGCAAATGTTGAGTAGGGGGCACCACCCCCCCATTTTTTGCAAATAGCTGGCAGATATTCTGATATTAGTTAAGTATGCAGAGTGCTTCATCAGCAAGGTATGACAGCACATCAAATGGATGAGGTCTTAGCTTTGAAAATGCAACTGCATATGGGACCAATAATACATTAATATGAAATGTTATGTAATATTACTATATAGTACTTATATATTTATCAAGGTGTGAACACTTTCTGAAACATTGCTTATCAAATTCAGACAAAAGAACAGTTTTTTTTAAAAGTGTCCTTCAATCACTCTGCACACACACTTCATTGAATTCACTTAAGGGGGGATTTTGGGTGGGAAACTGAATTCAAGAATCGCACAGCAAAGGTAGTAGTTAATAATTACACAAGGCTTCAAATTACACAAGGCATCTGGTTATCTTAGAAACTTAAATCCATATTCTGCACCTACTTCACAGCCATTAAATCCGACTCCTAGGGTCCTCATTGCTCCAAGTTCATATATTATTACTGGATCTATTTCACAATATAATTTCTTTAGCTATTTCCCTAGTTATTTAGGCAGGGTATTTTTTCTAGTGAAGTGTAACACAAACATTTAAGCTCACTTGTAAGCTCATTTGTCCAGTATTTTCAGATTATCCTATAAATTATCTCACTCAGCATTTTGTCACTGCAGCATTATACCATGCTTTCATCACTGCTTCATTTAATTCACTGGGAAAAAAAATATTTACCTGGGGAAAAATGGTCCCAATTTCACACCTACTGAAATTTCACTCCTTTATTTTCCATAATCACATTTCATCTCCATGCTTTTAATAAGAAGCTATTTAATAAGTTATCCAGCCTTAGCAAATAGGCTTAAGCATAGTAATTCACCAAGCTTAGTATACTTTTATCAATAGAGATTGTGGAGTTCTGCTGATGAACCAATTGCTCACCTGTGTACCTTGCAGGTCTCTGCAGGAGAACTAGACATCTTGTCTGTACAGCACAAGATTTCTTTAAGAAGCATTAAAATACACTGGATGGTATTTAAACTCATCAACACTGTTCTGATGAATATCTTAATTTAAGTGCATGTATCCAGGCCACAGCAATCTTTCCAATTATTCTTTCCAATATGTGTTTTGCACTTTGCCAGTATAAGACTGCATTATAGCTCAGGTTCCTCCCACCTGAATTCAGACATTAAACTGAAAGATCAAAGACAAGAACTTTCTTGACCCATGTGCATTCAACATTCACTGGAGTATAGCAGAATCACACCTACTGAAGCCCATCAGCCCCCTCACATTGACTCGAGAGAGCGCAAGGCAACCGAGGATAAACCTGAGTTTGCATGATGAGAAGTCCCACTTTTGTATGCAATACCAACAGAGTGCCACAAAGACTGAGTCATGTAATAAAAACCATAAGCATTTCAGGATTTTAGTAATGCCTATTAAACCACTCAAGTTCTGCCTACGAAGATATTGTATTTCTGCTCTTACCCCTCCCCCAGTCCTTTCACATTTTGTTCAGAAAGACTGGGGGGGAAACAGGGCAGCAACAAAGCCCCAGACATTCTCATCTCTCTCTAGGGCATGCAGGATACCCCAAATCAATTTAAAGACTATGGGATTTTTTTTCTCATTTGGATCTTTATGGCGATCAACATTTAACTTGAGTCCTCAACTCAAGTAGTCCTTTGAAATAAGTGTTCTCATTTTTTATTTAAAAGCCTTCCATAAAGCATTAGAAATCATCAACAGACTTATGTAGACAATACTGATTTCAGAGAAATTGCAAGACTATTTAGGAAGAGCTAAATTGAGATGCCTTCAAAGGACAGAAAAATAACCAAATGTGCCTCATGATGCTTTCTTATTTATTCAAATTTTCATCTTTTAGGGAGCAATTGCTCATTTGAGGAACATCTGTAAGTTAAAGTGAAGAAACTTCACTGCCCTCCCTTTTTCTTTTGTGACAGCCACACAAGGAAAGTTTATTCTTTTATTAACCCAGAATTGTGCATCACATTTTAAGCCATCTGATAAAAAAGTAAGTACATATGACATATTATACATATGACAGAGGTTAGCCGAGTTCTCAAAAGACTCTAGCAACTTCCCCTTCTACCTACCTACACGGGATTGCCTTCAAATAAAGTCAAACTCCCTCTTTTCAGAGCTGCTGGTCCAGTTCACACCAGGCTGCCTGCAGACCATCAGACGAGAGCCATGAGGGCAAGGGAACAACTTTTTGCAGGTATGAAATGAGGCAAGAACAAAATCAGAAGTTTCTCCTCCTTCCCCCCACCAGCTCCAAGCATCCTAAACTAAACTGCATCATGGTCCTTGAGAAATCTAGACCTTCTACACCTACTATTTCTACATTGGATCCACCACAGGAAAAAAACAGATAACGCACTTCAATATGGTACAATATTCATAAAGCAGCTTGCTGCTCATTTTGTATCAGATTCATGTCTGATGTTGGGTGAAAGAGATTCTCTATTTTCAGCAGAACATAACTTAAGAAAATCAGAGTATAAGGAGTGTTAATGTAAACGTGAGAAAAGCACCATATTACAGAAGCCTAGTTGCCTAGAAATCTTTATTAGCAGAAGTATAATTTCCTCAGGCTTTAATACTCCCACCAAACCACCTACATTCCTGAAAACTGAGCTTTGGGAACCAGGTATCTAAATTTCTTCTTTTTCTGCCCCCTCACACTCTCCACACACAAAGTTCTCTTTGCCACTCTTTTCTCCCATCCATGAGAAACCAAATAATCATACCGGCCTGAACATGGACTCCTGTAAAATGGTACCTAGAGCCATTTACACCTCTTATAAACTGCTCGCAGCCTCCATTTCCACTCAGATCACGTTTCAGAGACTTTTTCTCAAGATTCTACAGAATGACAAGCTAACTTTCATTTTTAAATTAAGCCTGAAACACAATAGAAGCTGACGGTGCTACCCAGCATTCTCTGGAGAATGAGGTGATTACGTGCTTGACCCCTTATTTCATGGGGCTGATAAATCTTCCTGTACTCAAGTTGTTCTCATGATAAACCCAAACTCCCACCTCATCACTGCATTATTCTTGCACGTGCAAAGCTATGACAAACAAGACGCTAACACCAGCAAAAAGATGCTGTGCAAATACCATTTAACACAGAGGAACCTGTGGCTAAGCATGCAAATATTAACTCCTAGCCTAATTCACATGCCACATTCATTTACTTGTTATTTATTTATCATGTAAAAAAGCATGGGAATACTAGCACTTTCTCTCAAAATCAGAGTATGGAATTGTCCAAGACCTTTCCCTGGAGAAAGCTCTTAGGACAACGCCTTTGTTCAGTGACCATATAACAGGAGTACATGCTTTCCTGCACTTAGAAGACATAGGTCCCCCAGAAATCACTTGGGTCATTTCATCCTACCAACTAGCTGACAAACATAGGTGTCCAGTTTCAAAGGGCTCCCAGAACATCTACTCCACGAGCTGTTTCTCCTCCTCCCTCCCAACCCCAGCTTGTCACAGATCAAAAGCACCTTGCAATAACCTATTAAAAAATCCTCAAAAATCCTAGCTTAAGCCTTCAGCCTTTTACCATAATACACTGTGATGGGGGTCAACACAGAGCTGAGATTCCCCAAGGCTCAAGAAACATTCCCTACTGCCTGTCCACAGATATAGAGCACTGCCAGTATCCTGTGCCCGCAGAATTTGCTGAACAGAAGTGCAACATAAAGACGACCCTTTAGGAAAGATGAACTAAGTTCTCTGATCTACTTAGTATTTAATTTTCTGTTAAGTAAGCACACTGGACACTTCCTAATCAAGTTGATATAGATTTGCCCAGTGGGGTAGCTTTGTTAGAAAGCACAATTGACAACAACTTCCGTATTTAAAGGAGCACTACATTTAAAATTTCAGGTAGATCTATGTTATAAGATGACTAAACCTGTTATCTATTTTGAAGCTCCTGCAAAGCCTCAACAGCCCTAAATCAGTGAAGCATATAACTTCTGGAAGCCATCTGAAAGAATTTAAAAGTTCAGCAGAAAAAAAATCATGCAGATGCAGCCCAGGCCTCCCTACATAAAGGGCAAGGACAGAAAAGAGGGTTGTGTGCTAGCAGCCAAGGCCAAAACACAAGAAATGGCAAGTAACATCAGACACAAAAATAATGCTTGATTGCCTGCCTTACAACTACCTTCATTAGTGTGTGCTCTAACACCTTCCTGAATCAAGGATTGAATTCCTCTCCCCTCCTACTTAGATGACAAGATGCATACTTTTGTACACATATCTTTATTTTTCAATATGCTAACTGAACTTGCATAGGATAAGTACACTTAATAAACACAGACCTGAACATAACTTTGGCTGTTCCACTTCCCAAGCCAGAAAGGCTCTATGCAAACTAACAAACTCCAAAAAACATTTGAGGATTGCCATAGGCGACTTTTGGTAAAATAATTTTGGTTTCTTTTTATTTGCTTTCTGAGCCATTGCTCAGTCATTCCAAAATCACTAAATTGCACTGGCTTTAAAAATAGGACAAAGGGTTTACAAATCTATGGTCAAGTCCATCAAGGTAAAACTTCTACACTTGTTTTCAAGGTTTTCGGCTAAAAACACTTTGAAACAAACATTCCCTTTCTGGCTTGCAGATTGCAAACACTTAAGCCTCTTTGCTTTTGCAGATACAATAGAGAAGAAAAAACAAAATACACAAAAATGTACAGACAACACAGCTGGTTGATTTATTTTAACAATCCAGCCCCGGTGAAACACAAAGAATCAATAAACACCACAGGCGGCAGAAACATCCTATTTTCTAGCCCGTGTGTGATTCACCATTGCAGGTAACACCCGTCAACAAACCCCCGCATCTAAACCAACGTCTCCGCGACCAAGGGACCGCTTTGTTCCTCTAATTCCAGGATGCTTAATTAACCCTACTACTCAGCCCAGGAGCCCCAGCCCTGCCCGGGCCAGCAGAGCGCAGGGAGAGCTGCGGCAGGGCAGCCACAGCCACCCACCACCTCCCCCTCGAGCAGAGGAGGGCATCCCTCGGAACCCCCCACTTCTGTTTATTTTTCTCTCTGATTTTTAGGCAGGTTACCGCGCTTGCCTTTGTTTCGCCTCCTCCCCTTAGCGCCAATGAAACTGAAGAGGGACACAAAAAACACCAAAACCCAGAGAAACAAAACACACACACAGCTAACCCCACAGTGAGGGGTCCCGGTGGATGAGGGCGAAGTCCCACTGCCGGTGTCCGCTGAAGGAACCCCGGCGGCCGCCGGCACCGGGCGCACCTCTGTGCTTCGCCCGGCCTGGCCCGGCCGCCCCCGCCCGGGGGTTGCCCCCAAACCTCGCCCCCGGCAAGATGGTGGAGCTCCTCCGGGAGCGAGGGGAGGTCGGGGCGGGTTTGTGCCGCGCTGCCCGCGGGCGCCCACCACCACTCACCTCCCTCGGCGCCCTGCCCGCGGGACCAGGTGGCCGCTGCCGCCGGCGCTCAGCAGCTCGCCCGGCCGAGTGGGACCAGCACCGCCTCCGCTATCCCCCCTCCACGGCCGGGGGAGGCGCCGCGGGGGCCCCGCCTGCGGCTCCGGGAGGAGAAAGGGGGGAGTGGTGAGGGGGCTTCCTTTTGTCAGGGTCCCGGTCCTCTCGCCGCCACCGGCACCTCCTGCGTGCTCCCGGGGGAGGCGGCCCGAGGCCCTTTGTGTGTGGCGGGGCGGGGAAACGAGAGCGGGAGCGAAGCGGAGCGCTCCTCCCCGGTCTGGACCAGCCCGCACCGCTTCCCTCAAGCACCTGTAACGCCTGCGCCTCACCCCGGCCAAAACCTGGGCCGCTAAGGCTGGAGCGGGGTGACCTGCAAGGGGCTCCCACTTCGGCGGGGCCGGCGGTAACCTGACAGTTAAAGCCGATGGGATTTTTTGGGGGGGCGGGGGATAGCTCTGAGGTCAGCTTTGTCCTTGTTCTTTATGGTCACCGGCAAGTACCGATAGGGTTGGAGCCGTGTGAGGAGGTGGCTGGGAAGGATGTCTTCGGTGACCCCTGAAGCGACTGCTTCACCCAGCCTCCAGCATCACAAGGTTCGAAATTAGGTGTGGAATCATAGAACGGACCCGCAAAGTATCATCTACTCTGATGTTGTTCCCCCCCACTGCAGTGAACAGGGACATCCAGAACTTGATCAGGTTGCTCAGAACCTCATCAAACCTGGCCTTGAATGTCTCCAGAAATGGGCAGCATTTTCCAGTGCCTCACCACCCTCATGGTGAAGAGCTTCTTCCTAATGTCGCATCTAAACCGGCCCTGCTCTAGTTTAAAACCACTGCCGCCGCTGTTGTTGCTCCATACCCTGGAGAACGGTCTCAGCCCAACCCCCTAGCCTTTCTCCTCCCACCGCGTCCCCTTGGAAAATGCAACTCACCAGTGATGTCCTGCAGCAGAGACACCAGCAGGCACATCCCACAGAAGGCCGAATGGTAGCTGGTGTCCTTCTCCACTGGTGTTAAATAGG
>VZTY01027117.1:552-29307 GCA_013400935.1 Turnix velox
GAAAAAAAATAAAAAAAATAAGATTTTTCGTGGGGGGGGAGAGGGAAAAACCTCAAAAAAAAATACAGCCCCCCTAAAACTGGGTGAAGGGGAGCCATGGGGTGGTGAGTGAGGTCCGGCGTGGCTGTTTGATCAAAATTAAAGAGGTATTTTTTTTTGAAGTGTCTCGGCGCGTCCCTATGGAAACCAAAGGGGTCTGATGCTGGTGGATGAGATGGGGATGAAGAGCATCATCCCAGGGAGCTGGAGGTGTTGGTGCCATCACACCTTGGTGGTGCTCATTGCTGCCTGGAGGGCTGGAGGCCACCCCCCTGCAGCCTCCCCCTTCCAAATTTCCTCACTCCGCCATGTTTTTATGGTGTTCGGATGGCCTAGGAAAGAAACCCTCCCCATTTGCTGGTATTTAGCATCAACATTTGTTAATTTTTAAAATTTTTCCAGCTTGGCTACAGCATTTGGTCTCTTCCAAGGAAGCTGAAAATGCCCACAGCAGCAGTGTGACAGGTGCTGGTGTCCCCAAGGGCTAGTGGGACCTTGGTTGCTTCAAGATGGGGTTGGTCCCACTGGGAAACCAAGCCTGGGGAATGTTCAGCCTTTACAGGGAGGTGGGGGGAAAACTCATCAAAACTCCTGGGGGGTACCTGAGATGCTTTTAGCAGTTTCTTACTGACCTGCGCCCCATCTGCTTCTGTTTTCAAAAGGTCAGAGGAGGATAGCTGATTGCAGTAAAGGCCCGTGGGTCTCAACGCTGGGTCATTTACCTGTCAAAAAAGCAAGATCCAGGTTCAGCTGGAGCTCCTGGAGGCTGGAGGGACACTCACCACCCTCTCCAGATAAGACTGGGGAGGGAAATTGTGGATGGGATGCTCATAGATGGGGCTGTGCTGCCAGCACCCTCTCTAAACTGTGAGCTGTGAGGTTCTGGGGATCCCAGAGGGCAGACGGGATCTGTTTAACATTTTCCCCCACCTCCTGCAGTTCTGCCTGCAGTTCTGGAGGTGTTTAACTCCTAGGGAGCACAGAATGTCACCAAACTCCTCAGTGAGTTGAATAAAAACCATGAACTCAGACCAAGGATACAGTAGCCTTGGGCTCCAGCTCAGCAGCAACATCATAACATTACGACTGTTCCCCTGGGACCCCCCAGGGACAGAGAAGTGAATGCAGAACCCTGCCCTGAGAATCCCAGGAATGGGAACAGGTCACAGCACTGACCTGCTCTGAGCATATGGAGTTCATCCCAGGCATCTGCAAGTTGTTCATCTGCATCTGTCCAGCCATAGGGTTCATGTTCTGAACATTGGTATTTCCTCCTGCCATGGAGACGGTGATGCTCATGTTGTTGTACATTCCCTGCTGAGCCGGTGTTGCCTGGTTCTGTCCCGCTTGGCTGAAGACACTGAGAGAAAGATGAAAAAAAAGCATTACCTGGGTGTAGGTGATGGTGGGAAGCAGCTTAAGTTGTCACCATTCTGCTCCTTCTGTAGCAGGAGGCTCCTTGGTGTGGTGGGATATCACAGGAGAATCATAGAATGGTTTGGGTTTGAAGGGACCCTAAAGATCATCCAGTTCCAGAACACTTCCCTGGGTAGGGACATCACCCACCAGCCCAAGTTGCTCCAAGCCCTGTCCAACCTGGCCTTGAACACCTCCAAGGATAGGGCAACCACAGCTTCTCTGGGCAACCTGGGCCCAGGTCTTGAGACCTCAGAATAAAGGATTTATTCCTTAGATGTATCCTAAATCTTCATTCTTTTATTTTGAAGCCACCATCCTTCATTCTACAGCTCCCTTCCTTGATCTAGAATCCCTCCCAGTTTTCTTGGACCCCCTTTAGGGACCAGAAGTGGCTCTAAGGTCTCCCTGCAGCCATCTCTTCTCCAGGCTAAACCCTCCCTCTCAGCCCCTGAACAGTTGATGGGCTCCAGCCAAAGCCAAGAGAGGACTTTGGACTGGATTAATGTCAGTCTGATGCAAAGCCCTTATCTATGTGAGACTGAGTTCACCACTTCACGCTCCTTCCAAGTGTCCTCCTTGGCACCCAGCTTCTACTCACGGCAGGATGACAGCTCTCCATCACAAGGCAAGACAAATGATCTCTTTGTAGCCCACCCTGCACATTAACCTTCTGCTCCACACCACTTAGAATCACAGAATGGCCCAGGTCGGAAGGGGCCGTTCAGATCATTAAGTCCAACCATCAACCCAACTCTGACAAGAACCAGCCCCAAACCATATCTCTAAGCTCTGTGTCTGCCCAGCTCTTAAATCCCCCCAGGGATGGAGACTAAACCACTGCCCTGGGCAGCCTGTACAATGCTTGACAATTCTTTCAGTATCAAAATCGTCCATATTCTTCATCCTAAACCTCCCCTGGCATGACTTGAGCCTGACTCTTGCCCCATGTCTTGTTCCTTGTGAGAAGATCCTGACTCTCCCCAGCTACACCTTCCTTCCAGGGAATTGGCAAGTGCAATGGGAGCTTGACCAGGCCTGGTCATCCGAGATACATGGACAGAGCCAACACACAAAACAAGGTGACCCCCAGGTGAGCTTTTGGCAGTCATTTTCCTCCCATTTCTGGAGATCTGAAGCTCAAAACTGACTCATATAAAAAAGGCAATGAGTCTGGTGACTCTTCCAGTTTGCTTACATACATCAGAGCTAGGGACATCTGAAGAAGGTCACACAGTGACCTGAAACTGTTGGTCTTGACTCAATTTAGTGTCATGTTTCATGAGGCCACTTTGATGAGACATAATCATAGTCATAGAATGCATTGAGTTGGAAGGGACCTTCAAAAGCCAGCTAGTCCAGCCCCCTGCAGTGAGCAGGGACATCTTGCATTAGATCATATCACTCAGAGCCTCATCAGGCATTGAATGTTTCCAGGGTTGGGATCTCCACCACCACTCTTTAATTTAATTAATTAATTAAGCCACTTGTTTAATTAAAACATGGCTTACTCATCACACTTGCTTGTTCATTTAAATGGGTTTCTATCTTTGAGATGAAGACCAGGATGGGATTGATGGTGACTCTTCTGGAGGACATCACATTACAAAGACACAGCTTGAGCTCACTGTCCTCAGCCAGGCCACCATCACCTCTGCCAACATTCTACCAGGGAACTGTCACCTTGTTGCCATCCATCCTGCCTCACCCAGGTGACGCCCACCATGATCTTACTTGCTGTTTCCCATGGCTCCCTGCTGCCAGGTCTTCATGTCAGGTGACTGGTAGCCTGGTGTGGGCGGAGCCGGCTGCATCATGGGGCTTTGTGAAGGTGGGAGCTGGGGTGACATCAAGGGGCTGCTGGGGCTCAGTGATGGGGCAAAGGTTGGTTCGCTTTGTTGACCCATGCCTGTGGGAAGGACAGACATCATCAGTGATACCCAGAACCCCACCAACAGCCCCAGTTCCCTCCTCCCTTGCTACCACTGGCATCAAACCAGAAGGATCAGCCTTGACTTTTGGTCTTGGGGGTCTCTGGCTTTCACTTGGGACAGCTGCAATGCTCAAATGGAAATATTCTGGTGATGAAAGAGTTGGGAAATCCCTCACAAAGTGGTTTCCATCACACCTGGATAAAAAATAGCTAGGACCACCAGGAGATGGTGGCAAAGGAGGTGCCTGCAGGGCAACTGCAGCCACACTGCTGTTTTCTCTACTCATTAGTGATGTCCCTGTTGTAGAGACCCTGCACTGATGCACAAAGTCCTTCTAGAAGGTGCTCATCTACATGCAGCTCTGCACCAGCTCATCCACCTTGCATGAGCTTGGTGCCCACACAAGAGGATCAAAAGTCTGCACGTCTTGTCTAAGGGTCTGAAGCACATTTCAGCCATCTCAGCAAGACTTTGGCCTTTTCCTGAGTCTTAATATTTAAGGAAGAGCAATTTTGAGGACTGCCTTGCCAGAATTATTCTTTAAGGAGTTATTTGCCCAAATGATACTTTTTTGGAAATTCAATCAGAAGTCCCCTTAGGAGGCAGAGACTACAGACCAGATGAAGATGGGATGAGGTGGACTGAGCTGCATTAAAGCATCCTTGGGGGTGCTTTCCGCCTCTCCCATTCCACCAAAAGATTGTTTTCCACCACCCAGCTGCCAGACATACCTGAAGCTGAATACTGAAAGATGTTCTGCTGCATCTGAGGAGTCATCCCAGCACCGAACTGCCCTCCGACGCCGCCCATCATGCCCCTGTTCACCATGCTGCCGCGGTTAGCCAGTGCCGCAGCTGCTGCCACCTCCGGGTTAGACGCCAAGGGTGAGAAGGGACTGGTGGAGGTGGGAGGGTTTCCCGGAGTCGTACCATAGTTGGGGGGGTAAGGGAACTGCTGAGGGGGTGCTTGGGGCAAACGAGCGGCTCCCATCTGTACCGGCAGCCCGGCGGAGGGGGGAAGGTTGTTGCCAAAGCTTTGCTGTCTCATCAGGATGGCTCTTTGCTGCATGAGCTGACGCTGACGGTGCTGTTGGCTGTAGAGCTCCCGCTGGCGCTGGGCAAGCATCTGGGCATTGAGGGGAGGCTGTGGGGAAGGAGAAGGATGCCCCAGTTAGCACCATTATCCTCCAGTTCTGGAAAACAACTGATGACCCCAGCCAGCACAAGAGAATCAGAGAATCATAGAGTTGGAAGAGATCTTCAAAGGCTATTCAGTCCAACCCCCTAGATCAGGTTGCTCAGAACCTCATCAAGCCTGGCCTTGAATGTCTCCAGAGATGGGGCCTCCACCACCTCTCTTGGCAATCTGGGCCAGAGTCTCACCACCCTCATGGGGAAGAGCCATGTGCTCTTTCACTTCCTCAGCCCAAAGAAAAGCTAGAAAAGCCCTGAAATGCTGAAAATTGGCCTGTTCACACAGAAGAAGGTTGGAGATAATAAAGATCAACCTCTGCATGAGTTAAATGGCAAAGCTTCGGGAGCCTGACTGTCCCCAGAGCAAGTAAAGGAGACTCTTGGTCACTTGGCTCCCACCAGTCACCCCTCTCTTCTGCGGGATCCACTTCGTTTGTCCTCACTGGGAAGTTTTTCCCTAAGCTCCCAATACTGAGATTAACTCCCAATTTTTTCCCCAGCTGGGAAACCCTCCCCTCTTTTACCTGCGGTGTGATCTGCTGCTGCATCCCTGCCCGCATGTTGATGCCCACCGGAGAACTGGCTGCAAACTGGTTGAGGATTGCTTGCCGGTTTTGATGGATCAACTGGAGGGAAGAAAAATAAAACCAAAACAAATCCAAAGAGACCTTAAAAAAAAACCCCACTCCAATACCAGAGCTTCCTACCCGACCTTCCAAACTCCCAATTGCCAGAGCTTCCCAACCACCTGATCCCTTCCCATTGGGATGTTGGCAGGATTGAGGATCTCCCCCAGCCAATCCCACAGCCCTGGGAGGTGGAGAAGGTAAAGAATTACCTGCTGCTGGCCCTGTAGCCGCTGCTGCAGCTGAAGACGCAGCTGGTTGGGGGCCGTCGGGGGTCTGTTGAGCGTCTGCCGGGGTTGCATGGCCATGTTGGTGGGGAAGGCGCCTCTGGGTGGCGGTACCTGCACCGGCATAGCTCCGAAGGATGGCTTCTGCCTGACCATGCCAGGGAAAGCTCCGGGGAGGTTGGCAGTGGGAGAGGCAGAGGAATAAGGCTGGGGGTACATGCCAGCTTTCTGCTCCATCATGAGCGGCTGGGTGGCTTGTTGGGGTTGGAATCGTTCCGTCAGGGCTTCCAGCCCACCACCCTGGTGAAGGGAAAGGAGAGGAAAATATCACTTTGGAGTCCTGCCAGCTCTTGACCCGAACTGGGAGAACTCAGAGGGGATGGTGATGTGTCTGGTGTGGTGCAGCTTGTTCATGAAGATGCTCCTGCCTCGATTTGTATAAAGGAGAGCATTAAACACCTGCTCCCTGATGCCTGGCAAACTTTGGAGGGATGGAAATGGTTTCTTCTGGATGGTTTGGAAAGAGGAACAAAGCCAAGCTTTTTGGTAAGGCTCAGGGCTAATCTCCCTGGGATGGAGGCAGGTTTCAGGGTAGAAGTAGGTGATGCTGTCCCTCTCCTGCCTTCCTCTGCTTCTCTCTGCCCTCCTCTGCCTGCTCTGTCTTCATCCACAGAGTTTGCTCCAGCCAGCAGCACTCCTGGTCAGACAGACCAGGCTTGGAGGATTGACCTGAACATGGAAAATAGTTTTCTCCCTCTATTATTTTTATATAGCCTGGAGGAAGAGGGTACAGCATATCATGTCCTTCTCTGATCCAAGCACAGCTTGGACATAGGACACCTCCAAGAGCCTGAGCCATGGACCTCATGGAGAAACTCATGGAGATGCACAACCATTTGCCTGTGCTCCTCCTACCCAGCCCTTGCTAGAAACCCATGAGAGACAGGACCTTCAGGTCTATACTGCAGCCATTCTTCCAAAAATGAGTCATATTACCACTGGGGGATGATTTCTCCACCAGCAAATCATGGTAAGAAGACAGTCTGCGCTGCTCTAGCTTGACTTGGGCCAAGAAATCTGGTGTTTGATCTGGTCAGAAGTAACACTTTGCAGCCAGAATCCTTAATCTGAGGCCCACAGACTGAGAAAAACACACAAACCACCCCCAAATCTCACCACCTTTAGGAACTGGTTAGATTTTGCCCGTGAAAGGGTGAGGCTTGAAGGCAAGAATGAGGATATGGGAACAGTGGTGAGGAAAAATACCATAAGGTGAATTGAGATGGATCTTATATGGTTCAAGGACTGGACAGCGGGACACAAAAAAACAGCTGGCAATTGTGAAAAACCACAGACTTGCTGAAATGAGGCTCTTTTACGCTTCTGTCCCCAAATTATGCATTCTCCAGCTGCCTCCTGCTTAAAACTAGGTGTAGAGATCTCCAGCACTTCATCCCACCATGGAGAAGACAGTGAGGTTTGGTAAAGTCAAAATAAATCCCTGAACTCCATCCTAGGGGATGAGAACCTCTACCTGCCAATAACACATCCCAGAGGGAAAACATCAACATGTTTTCTTCCCCCCAAAAATGCCTTCATGCTGACACGTTGTTTCTCTAAAGATGTATTTCAAGCAAATATTTCATGGAACTACTCCAAATATTTCTCAAGTTCAGCTGAAGCCATGGAAAAAGCCCAAGATCCCCATTAACAAAATGATCCCAAAGCTGGGTCAGGGTCCAAAGATGAGATAATCCCCCCTGATCCAGGTTGTTCTCGGCAGGAAAAGTGCTGGATCGATGCAGGGATGGCTTGGCAATACTGGGTGCTGTTTGAGGGCATCTCAACCCAATGGTGTGGATGCTGCTGGAGCAGGGAAGGGTTTTGGGGGAGCTGTGCCAGCTGAGTCTGCAAAAACCTTGTGAAAACACTGAGCTGTTGCAGCTGCATCTTTGGCAAGAGCATTTCTAGTATGAAGGAGGGAAGAAGCTCAACTCTCTAACCCTAACCTGCAAAAAAAACCCACAAGAAAAAGGCGACTAGTGATTTTAGAGGAACAATCTTGTGGGAAATACCTGGCTCGGGAATCAATTCACTGTGGGCTCCTTAAAATCACTGATGAGGAGATAAACCTTCCCATCAGCATGGAGTAAAGCATCACCTCATGGTCATGGACAGAGTCATGCCATCTCTGGACTTAAACGATGCATGATGGAGCCCAGAGCAGCCAGAGGGATTTGCATCTTTCTTAGGACANGGCTCGGGAATCAATTCACTGTGGGGTCCTTAAAATCACTGATGAGGAGGTAAACCTTCCCATCAGCATGGAGTAAAGCATCACCTCATGGTCATGGACCATCTCTGGACTTAAACGATGCATGATGGAGCCCAGAGCAGCCAGAGGGATTTGCTTCTTTCTTAGGACATCACATTTATTAATGGACTTTCAATTTTGGTCCTTGTTTTGGAAGAAGTCAGTGCACAAGAGCTATCCGGGGCATGGAAAAAGAAATGGCTCCAAGACAAATCCCAATCATCCACCTCATTTTCCTTCCTAGCTCCCCTGCGGCCAGTTTTCTCCCTCCGTTATTTATAAAAACTCTGGACCCTTTGGAGGCATCTCTCCCCATGGATATCTGCAAACAGGGACTCTCCCCTCAGATCTCAGCTGCAGAAAGGGGGGCCCCAAAGCTATCTGAGTAAAACATCTCAACCTCTTTTTATCTCTACTTTTTATTCCCCCCTCCCTGCAGCTCAACCCGAGACAAGGGCAGCTGCACCATAAGCCAATCTTGATAGTGAAGAGCCGCCCAGTTTCATACCAGTGAGACCATTAGATATATCCTTAGGCCAGCGCAAGCCAGGTTGAGGAATCCCAGGCTATGAAATTTCAACTGGAAGGCTCCTCCATGCCCTAAATCCCTCCTGGTGAGGTGGGGAAGCAGGAAAGGCTGCCAGCTCTCCCCATTACATGAACTGAAACCACTGAGGCTGTCTCTTTGCCAGGCTGCTGGTTCTCATGGGGGATGGACTGATAGCATTAGGAGAAGCGGAGAAACCAGAGATCGGATTTCACAGGGCTGTTTTCCAGCCTTTTTTTTTTTTGGCTGGGAGAGGAGGGAGAGACCTGGTGTTAAGTATCGTCTCTCAGTCCTATGCGCTCGTGTGTTCCCACTCACATCTGGCCTCCCGTCAGTGCCAGATGTTGGAAATCCTCCTCCAGGCTGAAGCCTCAACATCTGGCCCTGTGTGTGACCTGCAAGAAGTCCCGCCAGGGGTTCTCTCTCTCTCTCTCTTTTTACCTGCACCAGTTTGTCGATGCCCAGAGCTCGATCCAGCTCGGCCAGCTCTGTCTCATCTTTGCCACTGAGGAAGGAGACAAGCTGCTCAAGCAGGGCTTTCTCATCATTCCGACCCTCCGGAGTGGTGGGAGGACACAGGAGCTCATCCAACTGCGAGGTGATGCACTGGCTGTGGAGAGAAGAAGCCAAGAGTTAAAAACTTTCATAAAGCTGGGAGGAGGCCAAGCTGGAAGATGTTCCACAGGGACCCACTCCCACCCCCAATCCCATGGGATGTTGCCTTATCTTCCTGCTCCGCCACCAGCTGAGCCACCTCAAGATCAAAACCTGTTGTTAAGGATGAACTTCTCCAAGAAATGAAAGCCCCAACAGTGTTCGGGTGAGGTTTTAGGGAAGAAAACTTGGTGCTTTTGCTTCCCACAGGCATTTGCTTTTTTGTGAGCAGGATGGAGGAAAGCAGAATGAAAAATCTTCTGCCGGGAGGCTTTGTATGGAGCCAGAGCAGCTGGAAGCAAAAAGGGAGAACCTTTGAGCTGCAAAAAAAAAAAGATATTTCTGCAAAGATATTCTCTGGGAATAAGATTAATATGTAATGAGAGACATTCCAATGAGGTGACTAATTGGAGTGGATTGGATTTGCTGGCTGTGACAGGAGGGAGAGAGCCGTAGCACATCATGCTCGCAGCCAGGCACAAAGGCGAGGGGCTGGGACATGCCAGCAGTTCCCAAGCAGCCGACAATGTTTATCCTCCTTTCAGCTCCAGATGAGGACCAGATGTAGAGTAAGGAACCCGTGCCAAATCCAAGCCAGGCCGCCCCAGCCAACACACGCAGCCCTAATCCAGAGAAAAAGAAACACTCGGCACTGGGTTCTTAAATTGCAGAGTGGGAAGAGGGGAGATGGAGGTGAGAAGTGGAGCTGGTTTCACTCCCAACTTCTTGCTGCTTGTCTTAAACGCAGTTTTTGAGTGCCAAAACCAAGGACAAAGTTTACTGCACAGTCAATCTTGCAGAAGCAGGGAAGGACAGGTTTCTTCCGTGCATAGACAGGAGAAATTCAGGTCGGCATAATCTCATCAAGTACTGGAAGAGGTTGTCCAGGGCAGGAGTTCAGGCACCAACTTGAGTTGAGGGATATAAGAGCCGGGCAGATACAGAGCTTAGAGATATGGTTTAATGGTTTGTCAGAGTTGGATTGATGGTTGGACTGGAAGATCCCTTGCAGCCTGGGTGATCTCTTCTGTGATTCTTCAGCCTCTGGATGGCAAAAGTTGGTTTATAAAGAGGGGACAATGCAATCTTTATGTTGCAAATAAATAAACTCATCTGGCACATCTTGCTTTACAGCACATTCAGCTTACATATTCCTCCTCTGCTCCATCACTGTGCCATGGTAGGCTTCAGGTGAGTTTTCAGGCAAGTAAGAGAGGTGTGAAGGAGATCCTGGTCCCCCATGCATCATGTCCCCAGTTTTCTATCCAGAGATTCTCTATCCACAACAATCCTTCAGGCTTTTTTTTAGGGAAAAACCTCCAATTCTGCATGCAATAAGAAGTCCAGCTACTTGCTGACACCAGAGATGGTGTCAAATGCCACTTGAAGTCCTGTAAAACATCTCCTTGGCATGGCCTCCAAGTGTTCCTCTGAAGGAACCCTGCACAGATGCCCTGGAAACCTCCAGAGTCTCAGATGGTGCTGAGTGCCAGCACTGAGGCAACTGCAAAGGTCTATGGGTGGCATGTTTGACCTTAGGGAATTAGAGGATCACTGGCAAAACCAGAAGCCTTGGACCTCACTCAAGGTGTCCATCTTCTGCAGAAGATGCACTTCTGTGTGAGAGAAGTCATTGTAGTGGTTTCACTTTATCAAGAGGCAAAAGAACAGGAGGATTTGGGGAAGGAGAGTATTTTAAAAGGAAGCTCCTGCTCCCCAGGACACGCCATGCTGGGAGATCTGGGTGTCACTAGTTTCTTAAACAAGGCCAGGACCTCAGCCCACCTCCAATAACACCAACCTCCCAGCCAGGAAAACTTTATAACCTTTAAAACAGAAGCTCAGCTGGTTTGATCCTGTGATACCAACAGTCCAAAGACACCATTTGCTTCCTCCAACTGAGGTCTCCATCAGGTAGACGGGCAGCTCTCAGAACTGTGGATAAGTCTCAGGACATCTGTCCTCCTCAGTTGGAGCATATCTGCATGTCTTGAGGACCAAAGTCCTCAAAGTCTGGAGGCTTTTCACTAGCAGAGTATCTTTTCTTGGCTGCAGCTGAAGTGAGGTTTTGTTGTTGATCCCTAGATGGAAGTGGTTAGACTCCACCAACTCAAGTCTCACCCAAGGAACTGTATCAGATCTCAGTCCCCTGAACTGGGAAGGAGGTTCTTTCAGCATGTCTCAGACCACCACCTCTGGCAGGAGCCACCCATGCCCAGAAACCCCAGTTCAGGAGGAAGGGATGCTCACCAAGGAGCAGCCCTCTGACTCTCATCTTGCTGTCGCTTGTGGCCCCACTCCTGTTTGCTCTACTAGTGGCTGTGCTGGTAGGGAGTCCAACCTTGCTGTAGGGAGCCAATGGAACCACAGGAAGTCCCACCACACAGAATTTCTCCCCCATCAAAGCTGATAAAATCAACTACTACCTTGTGAAACCTTAAATGAAGGAAATGTGATTCTTAACCTCCATATCTCCCAGGCTTCAGGCAGATGCTGCTGCTCCACCGATCAGACCTTCAGCCTCGTCTTCTGGCACTTCCTCCACCCTGAAAATCACCTCCAGGAGTGATTCACTCATGTTTTCCCACCTGGGATTCTGGTGTCTCCTTGACACCTCTGCATGTCTAAAGCCTTCCATGCCAACCCTCATCCTCCCTCAACAACCCTGCTGCAAAGAGTGATCCAGGAGAAAATCCAGTTCCCTTCCTCCTAGATCCTCCAAGTCTGACTCTGTGCTGGAAGCACTGGGCTGCTGAGTGAGACAGGATTGTTTTTACCCCAGAAGCAGCATTTTAAGGCATGTTCACAGTTCAAAAAACAAGTAAGTTTTTTTTCAAGCAACTCTGTCCTTTGCCAGGATCTTATCCCAAGAAAATAATGGCACCAGCAAGGCTTAAAAGGGAAGCTACTTTCTAGTGACAAGGGCTTGAACTGATATAAATACTCAGTTAAACAGGCATTTGATTTATCTCCCAGCTCTTTTGAGCAACAAGAGGCTAAGTCTTCCCAGCAGAAGTTCCAAGATCCAGTTGCAGCAGCAGAGGCCACTTAGGAAACTCTCTTCTTGAGCTGAGTGAAGAGCTTTTAGAAATGAATGCAAATTTAGCCCTGAGACAAAGATATTTGGCTGCCGGCTCGCTGACATGCAACTCTTCCATGTGTCTTCTTCATGAGGCTGAGCTCATCTGTGACAGACATTAATTAAGAAAGGAAATTCTGCCTGGGCTTTGGCAGGAAGAGCTGTGAAGAGGTCATCAGTGCTGGCTCTGAAGGTCTCCCAGGGGCAGGAGGGGAAAGATTCACCTCTGGTCCTCATCCAAACTATCAAACTAACAACATCACCTTAGTAAGGACTTTGGGGTGCTCCTTGTCTGGCTTGCTTGTCACTCTTCTGACCTCCCTTCCCAAAATATCTGACCCAGAATTCCCTCCAACTTATAGCCAAGAAGTGACGTTGGACTTTTGGCAGGTGGTGACCTGGTGCAGTATGGCTGCTCCATGGTGCATGGACCCGAAAAGGTGGTGAGAGGACTAGACTTTGAGCAGGAGATTAGCTCTTGGCTGTTCCATGGAGCTGAAGAGGTGTCCAGAAGAGCAGAGAGGTTAATTTGACCTTCCAATGCTTATTTCAGTGTAAAAATTTTCCCTGCTCTCCATCCTAACCCTACCCTGGTACAACTCAAGGCTGTTCCTCTTGTCCCATGGCCTGTTCCTTTGGAGAAGAGGCTGACCTTTCCTGGCTACACCCTCCTTTCAGTGAGTTGGAGAGAGCAAGAAGGTATCCCCTCATCTCCCTTTTCTCCAGCTGAACGCCCCCAGCTCCCTTATAACTTCTCCATACCCTTCTCCATGCTCTCCAGACATCTCACCAGCTCCACTGCCCTTCTCTCCACTCACCTCAGCACCTCGAGGGCTTTTTTTTTGTGGTGAGGAGTTCAAAACTGGCCCAGCACTGGAAGTGTGTCCTCAACAGTTAATGTTGGGGGGGATGGTGACTGGTCCTGCTCACCCCACTGTTCCTGACACAGGCCAGGTTGCTGTTGGCCTTCTTGGCTAACTGAGTGCACGCTGGCTCATACTCAGTGATGTTGTTGCTCCACAACCCACCTTCCTTGTCTAGTTACATGTGACCCTAGAGAGAAGTCATCTCTTGCTCTCTACCACCCTTCACATCCCATGTCCCAGCACTTTATGGTACCAGCAGCAACCACCATCAGCAGTCATACTGGTCCCAGATTGGACTTGCTGCATCTCTAAGCAGGCTGCAAAGCAAGGCCATGCCTCTTTGACCCCAGCAACTTCTGTCAGGACATCCTGATGTCCTCCTGGGAGAGGCTGGGAAGCTGCCAGCCCCACAGTACTTACTCCTCAGGTTTATTCATCGAGCCTCGATTCATGGCTGCCATGCCATTATCTGTCCAGGGGATCTGCTCCCCCATTCCTGGCTGACCAAATTGGTGATCAGGCACCCCCATCTCCAGCTCAGGCATTCCTGGAGGGGGAGGGAAAAAAAAAGGAGGATGAGGGGAAGGAAAACTTAGTGCAGAAGCAGGATTCTGGTGCTGCTGTTGCTCAGAGTAAGGAGATGCCAATGGTGCCCTAAAACATCCCTAAAAGTGATGCCAAAATTCACCAGTCTGGATTCTTTTCAACCCAAGCTTGCCATTTATCAATCATTAATAATAAACTTCTGAGTGAAAATCTATCCAGATATCACACACCAGGCACATAGATATAATCTCAGAACATACAAACACTACTCAGTATTTCCTTTTTTCAGCCCATTTCTAGTGAGATTTAACAAATTTAGGCAAGTCGAAGGATTTCTTCTTGAAGGCAAATTATTACTACTGAAGATTTTAGCTTTAAAAATGGCCCACCCCTATTAGCATATTTTCTGGAGATAAGTTACTTTGCTCAGCAAAAGGAGCCAAAGGAATAAATTTAAGTTGCAGCAGAACTTGGGAGTCCAAGCCTAGGCTGGAGAGATTTATGGAGATTTTATGTCATCCTGTTTTGAAACTGGAGTTAAAGATCAAAAGGTATGTCAGGAGAACCAGCCCATGGAGATCTGACAAGTTGGAAACAGGAGGGATGAGCACATTTCTGGATGGGATGACATCTCTGTCCCAATGGGATAGGCCATTGGTGGCCATCCTGTGCCAAACCCCCCAGTTCCTATGAGATTTGCTGATGAAAGCGGTTGGTTAAGATGAAAATTTCTGGTCTTTTAACCAAGCTTTGCTGTCATGACTCTTTTCTCAGCAGGTTATTTCAATGATGAGCCAGTGACCACTGTCACAAGGAGCCACCTGGACTGTGGAGTTATGTGTTTATTTGGTTTTACTCTGGAGGCCTCTCACAAGAAGGACATGGAACTACTGGAGCAGGTCCAGAGGAGGCCATGAGGATGATCAGGAGGCTGCAGCACCTCTGCTAAGAGGACGGGCTGATAGAGTTGGGGTTGTTCAGCCTGGAGAAGGCTCCAGGGAGATCTTATAGCAGCCTCACAGTACCTGAAGAGACTTACAAGAAAGCAGGGCATTTGCCTGGGCATGGAGTGACAGGACAGGAGGAAATGGTTTTAATAGATGAGACATTAGGAAGAAATTTTTCCCCATGAGGGTGGTGAGACACTGGCCCGGGCTGCCCAGAGAGGTGGTGGATGCCCTGTTCCTGGAGACATTCAAGGCCTGGCTTGATGAGGCTCTAAGCAACCTGATGTAATGAAAGATGTTCCTGCTTCCTGCAGGGGGTTGGATTAGATAGCCTCTGAAGCTCCCTTCCAACCCAACATGTCCTGTGAAAATAAAAGCCTTAAGGGGAAGGAGGGGAGGGAATTCCATNAGCCTGGAGAAGGCTCCAGGGAGATCTTATAGCAGCCTCACAGTACCTGAAGAGACTTACAAGAAAGCAGGGCATTTGCCTGGGCATGGAGTGACAGGACAGGAGGAAATGGTTTTAATAGATGAGACATTAGGAAGAAATTTTTCCCCATGAGGGTGGTGAGACACTGGCCCGGGCTGCCCAGAGAGGTGGTGGATGCCCTATTCCTGGAGACATTCAAGGCCTGGCTTGATGAGGCTCTAAGCAACCTGATGTAATGAAAGATGTTCCTGCTTCCTGCAGGGGGTTGGATTAGATAGCCTCTGAAGCTCCCTTCCAACCCAACATGTCCTGTGAAAATAAAAGCCTTAANCTTCCAACCCAATATGTCCTGTGATTCTATTATTTTACTCTTTTAAAAAGAGAAAATAAAAGCCCTAAGGGGAAGGAGGGGAGGGAATTCCAGCTGTGGGATGCTCCATATCCCAGTCTATGCAATGGCATAGCAGCTCCTTGCAGCACTCCTCGATTTCTTGAAATTTCTTTAAGAAAAGGCTTTAAGGTTGCTTGGCAACAACCAGATCCTGGTGCCTCAGCAGCTCCATATGGGATGAGGAGCCTCATGGTGCAGTCACAGAATCATATAATTCAACCTTGGCCAGGGCCAGGGGAATCTGAGCTGATGTAACTATGCAGGAACGGGATGCAGCCTCCTCTGACTGCCTCTTCAGGAGCTGCAAGGGACTGAAAAATCCTTCTTTTATCTCAATCTACCCCAATATGAAAAAAAAAAAAGAAAAGAACAATCCCAAATTGTCAGCCTGCTGCTGGTGGAAAGCTGTAGGTGAACACTGATGGTTGAAGTCCCAACTCCTCACCTGGGAGCCAAGGGGTAACCCAGAGAAGATGGAAAGGAGCAGATGCAGCAGCTGTACATCACACAATCACAGAATGATGAGGGTTGGAAGGGTCCTCTGGAGATCATCCAGTCCAGTCCCCTGCCACCCAGAGTGGGTCACACAGGAACATGTCCAGATGGGGTTTGAATGTTTCCACAGATGGAGACTCCACCACCTCTCTGGGCAGCCCACGGCTGGGCTCTGCCACACTCACAGCAAAGAAGTTCCTCCTCATGTTGAGATGGAAATTCCAGTGTTCCAGTTTGTTCCCTCTTGTCCTGTCCCTGGGCACCACTGAGCACACACTGGCCCCATCCTCCTGACACCCTCTTTTTCCATATTTGTGAGCACCGATAAGATCTCCCTCAGACTTATTTTTTCCAGACTGAAAAGACTCAAATCCTTCAGCCTTTCCTCATCAGACATGTTCTGGTCCCCCTAACACTTACCTGTGTCAGGGGGGAAGGGGTTTGGTGCTGCCACCGTGCCCCTGCCTGGCTGGGATGGCCCACGGGGGTGAGGGCTGCCACCGTTGCTTGCAGGACAAGGAACTGGCCTCAGCTGCACTGGCTCCAGGGGGTCACAGAACTCAAAGGGGGGGCGACCAGGCTGCACACCCTGCCCACTGCTCATGGCTAGAGAGTCATTAAATTACAAAAAAGAAAAGAAATGTGCAAGTCAGATCTCTCCCCAAGGCTTGCTGAAAGATCATTCAGCAGATTCTTCATCTCACTGCTGGAGAGGGGACAAGATGCCAAGAAGCTGATGAAGGGACTGGAACACCTCTGTTACAAAGGCTGAGGGACTTGGGGCTGGGCAGTCTGAAAAAAGGAAGGCTGAGGGGGCATCTTACCAATGCTCACAAATACTGAAAGGGTGGGAGGGAAGCACCCTCCAGGGAGGGAGGTATTGTAGGTAAATTTAGAATGGCTCATAGTGGGATGTCTCCTCACCTACAGCTGAAAGATCAGTCCCATGTGTGTCTCTGTCACCTGCAGCCACAAAGGGGAAGCACCTCCAGGGTTCACATGTCATCAGTGATGATGAAAACAGCACCTGCATGCTGTCTGTGAAGGGACAGGGATTCAGGACCTGCGCTGGCACCCTAAAACCACTAGCTGGAGCTTAAACTAATTGTCTTGGTATAAAAATTAAAAATATATAATCAATTAGATAAAAGAATGATGGGGATGATGGAGGCTGTATCCATCTAATTTACAGAGAGAGGTTTTGAATGCTGCTAAAAGGGGAATCTTGGGGACATCCAGATGGTAATTTTTGCAAGTTCAACTGCTGCTTGTCATTAGAGAGCACATCTCAGCTGCTCCCTGTTCCCTCTTGTCCTGTCCCTGGGCACCAGTGAACACAGACTGGGTCCATTCTCCTGGCACCTCCCTTTTGATATTTGTAAGAATTGGTAAGATCCCACTCAGACTTCTTTTTTTCCAGACTGAACAGAACCAAGTCCCTCAGCCTTACTTCATCAGAGAGATGTTCCATCCCCTCAGCATCTTGGTGGCCCTTTGCTGTCCCCTCTCCAGCAGTCTCCTGTCCTTCTGGAACCCAGTGCTTCAGATGTGGCCTCACCAGGGCAGAGCAGGGGGGGAGGATGACCTTCCTCCACTGGCTAGCCATGATCCTCTTGATGCCCCACAACTGCCACTGGCCTTCTTGGCCACAAGGTACCAATCATATCAGCCCTGGGATTTCATTTCCCAGCATGGTCTGGACCACAGTCACACCATCATGTTGCTTTTCCTCCTTCCACCCATTGAGAGGCTCCATTTCACAGCCCAGGTCTTCCAAAATTATCCCAAGCCTGCCTGCTGGAGCCATCCCACCAGCTTCTTGCTGGGCTGGGACCAAAAACTTCCTCATATCCATTTGTTGAGGAAGTAAAAGAAGAATTATCTCTCCTTGGGTAGGATGCAGACCAGCAGCAAACTGGCTTATATGGGCCCTGTCTTCCCACTCAATCTGAAAGCTGCAATTCAGCATCCAAAATAGGGATGATGCAGTACCAAAGGAGACAGAGGAGCATTCCTCACGTCACAGGGCTTGGGGCTGGAATGGGGACATCCATCATGAGAAGTGAGTGCTGACCAAGCATGCAGGAGCCAGTGGGTGTAGTTATTTGAGCAAAATTATGCTGAATTTGGTAAAACAAATGAGGGCAGTTTGTGGAAGAAATCGCTGTACCTGTAACTGCCCAGCCTGGGGAAACCCAGCGTGAGGAACCCAAGCTTTATCCTCAGGCTATGGGATCACCAAAAGCTTTTAGAACCATAGAATCATACAGTTGGAAAGGATCTTCAAAGGTCAACCAGTCCACCCCCCTTATTACAAAATCCTTTCAACTTATTATTTACTTCTTCAGGACACAAATCTTAACTTTTTTTGGGGGGAGGGAAACCACTCACTTGGGTGAAAAATCAATTGTTTCCTCTTTCTTTTTGGTACACAGAAAAAGGTCCTGATGCTACACTGGGGCATAAGGAGTCTCAAAGCCTTGTCTGGAAATAACAGGGATGCTCTGAAACTTCCAGCACCTCCAGCTTAACCTGCCTTGCTCCTCTGCCACCGCACAGGGACCATATCCCTTCTTTGGACCCATGGCACTGCTGTCTGTCGGGGAGCCACAAGGCTCAGCTTCACACGAGCTCCCCTCAGAGCATCATCATGGCTGGATGTGGGCTGGTAGTCACCCAGGTGATGGAGGAGACCCTCCCACCCCACCCAAGCCTGTTTCAGGAGGTGACAGCTGATGTTCCCTGGGGTTGGACACGTACGGTTGAGTCCCGTGGGGGCTCTGGCAGCGGTGCTGGGCTGCAGGGGAGTCGTCAGCATCTCAGGTTTGACGGTGACACCGGCTACCCCACTCTCACTCCTCTCAGGTGGGCACAAGCCAGGCATCTGAGCCACCTTCTCCAGCGAGGGCAGGAGCTGGTCCAGCTGCTCCAGTTCTGCAGCAAACTGCCCAGAAAAAAAAGACAGAAAAAAGAATCACAAGTGGGTGATTCAACACCCTCAACCCTTCTCCCCTCATCCAGTCCCATCACCTTGCAATGAGAACCAGCCTGACATCTCTCTGCACAACCAGATGCAGAACTCAGGGAAGAGGAGCTAAGCTCTGTCCCTTCACAGAGCTTAGTCCTCTGTCACAGCTTTGAGATGCTCACATGCTGCCATTAGCATTAACAGTCTCTCCAGCTATTTAAAAGGGGAGATAATTTGCTTTGTTAATTTACAGATGCTTAGGCTGAAATTATAATAATAAAAAAATGGTCTGTTCTAAGGAACAGAAGGGATTTTTTCAGAACTAGTGTCCAAAAACCCGATGCCAGCCTCAGGCATGTAATTACCCTCCATAGAGGTGTAAAATATTCAGCTTTTCCAGCCTCCATAGGAGTGGAAGAGATATTTTAGCCAGGGGAAATTTACCGGGAAAGAGATTTGCAACAGCGGTGCTGCTGGGATGAAAGGGGCTGAGATAAACGAACCTTGGCTAAAAAGAAATCAAGTATCTCTAGGGAAAGTAAAGGGGTTAAAATCTAAGGAGATGTATTGCTTCCCAAAGAGCCCTCACTTGACATTAGGGAAACGTAATTAAGAGAAAACTTGACAACATAGGGGAGATCTTTTCATTCAATAGAGGGCATGAAGCTCTGGTCTGGACAAGATGGAAAATTGGGAATTGGGATCCTGGATGTGTCCTCCAGTAGCTCATGGAGCAATGCTGAAGACCCCTCATGAAGGTGACTGCTTTGTCACTTGCCAGAAGAAATCAAGGGGAGTTTCTCCCTCAAACCCAGCTGTAAATTATTTCATTGAATCATAGAATGTGTTGGATTGGAAGAGACCTTCTAGTACAATCCTCTGCAGTAAGCAGGGACATCTTACACTACATCAGGCTACTCAGAGCCTCATCAAACCTTTGATGGCTTTGAATGTCTCCACGGATGGGGAACCACAAGCTCAATACTGTATCTGAGACCTGAAAGGCCCCTTTCAGGTCCCTCGCCACACCAGAGACTTCCCTCTCTACCTTCTTTTACCTCTCTGCTCTTTTTTTCCCTCATGGTTGCACCAAGGTAGAAGAACTGGTATTTTTCTTCACCTTTGTCTAGAAAATGCTGATGACACCAGGAAAGTACATCACAGGAGGGAAGAAGTTCAATACCCGCAGAACTTTCATAGGATTATCAAGTTGGAAGGGATCTTCAAAGGCCACCTAGTCCATTCCCCCTGCAATCAGCAGGGACACCTTGCACTAGATCAGGCTGCTCAGAGCCTCAGCAAGCCTGGCCTTGAATGTCTCCAGGAATGGGGCCTTCACCACCTCTCTGGACAGCCTATCCAGTGTCTCATCATCCTCATGGGGAAGAACTTCCTAAAGTCTCATCCAAACCTGCCCTGCTTTAGCTTAAAACCATTGCATCTTGTTCTATTACCCCCTGCCCTTGTAAACAGGTTTCTTGTAGGCCCCTTTAGGTACTGGGAGGCTGCTATGAGGTCTTCCCAGAGCCTTCTCCAAGATGAACAGCCCCCAACTCTCTCAGCCTGTCCTTGTAGCAGAGGGGCTCCAGCCCCCTCCTCTGGGACCCTCTCCAACATAACTCCCAAAACAAACTCATCTTGACTCAGGTTTTCCCAATCTGTGGCCAGTCTATATTCATTTAGGTGATGGATCTCCAGTGGGAGATGCTGGGGGAGGGCCCATACAGGAAAGTACATTATAGAGAGAGATAAGGAGCTCAATTCCCACTCCCAACGCAACTTCCAAGCTTTTAACCTTATTAAGAGACTTATTTGGCATTGGAGGCTCTCCCAGAGCTCCGTTCTTCATCCTTTATCTCAGGAAGGAGGCGATCGGCCCTGCTCCCCTCATGTCAGCCCTGCTCTTTTCTTTGCTTAAAAAGGATTAAGCTGCTTTATCCCTGTTCCCATCTCCCCTGGCTTTGGAAAAGAAGAAATCTCTTCTATTCATAGCTTCGTGTCATGAATATTTATACACCAGAAATCTCTATTGCTGAGATCTGTCGCTGGATTATTCCATTTAATAAGACTTTGAGTATAACTAAAAGGCCTGAAATAATTGCTAATTGCAGCCAACAAGAGGGGAAGGGATTGAAAATTCCCCAGGATGCCAGCCCAGAGATGCAGAATTAAGAACGTGGTCTTCTCACTCAAGGCCACCACTCACAGCCATGTGCTGTGTTCCTTCCTCATTTTTTTATGCCTCAGTAAAGTTCTCACCTTTCCCTCCTACCATTCCCTTGAAGATGTGTGCTACCAAAGTGTGAAACATCTGGAAAAAGGCACCATGGCTTAAGAAGGTTATAGCAGTGCTGGAGAAGACAGCACCAGCTCTAGAGAAGGTGGCACTAGTGCTGCAGCAGGTGGCAACAACAATGGAGAAGATAGCACCAGGACTAGGGGAGGGACACTAATGCTGAAGGAGGTGGCACCAGGGCTGTAGAAGATGGCACTAGTGCTGGAGGAGGTGGCAGTAGCACTGTAGAAGGTGACATCAGCACTGGAGGAAGTGGCACCAGCACAGGAGAAGGTGCTACCAGGGATACAGAAGGTGGCACCAGCACTGGAGAAGTAACACCAGTGCTGGAGAAGGGACACTAGTGCTGGAAGAGGTAGCACCAGTGTTAGAAGAGGTGGCACCAGTGCTGTAGAAGGTGGCATCAGCACTAGTGGAAGTAACATAAGCACAGAAGTTTGTAGTAATCACGTGACACTTGCCCATGCTTCTCCTAGCTCCATCAACCTGCATGCCAAAAGGTTTTGGCCAACTGCCCCCATAACCTGTCTTTTCAGGACCATCCTACCACCATGGATGCAGATGAGTCAACTCACCTGGCCCTGTGTCTCCAGTTTGACCTCCTCCACTGGAGGAGGCTTGGCAAGTGGCCCCGGGGCTGTGTTACAGGGCTCCATCTGCTCAGTCTTCTCCACCTTCACCTTCACATCATCCAGGCTGAGCGCTGGAGCCACATTGAGCTCCTTCTCGTCCTTGTCCAGCAGATAACGTAGGAGCTGGTGATCCTTGACATCTTTTTTCTTCAGTGCCTCTGGCTCTAGTTTGATGTCTGGAGTTCCTGGCACTTGGCTCTGAGCTGTGGGGGTGGTGGCAGGGTTTGGGGCATTCTCCTTCTTCTCATGCTCCATGGCCAAGGTGGTGATGTCGGAAGGGCTGCCCTCCTGAAGGAGTCTATGCAAGATCTTGTGCCGCTCCGTCAAGGAGCTATGGGAGGAAGGGCAGGTGCTGCTGGGAGGGTTGCTGGAGGCCAAAGCTCCACCAGTGCCTGCACAGGCCAAGGAGTCTTTGCAACTGGTGTCTGCATCGACATGCCGAAGCTGCTGCTCTGCCGTGGTGGCCAAGAGCTGGACCAGCTTATGGCTGGTGGCTTGGGAACACTTGGTGTCCCCTTCTGAGAGCCTGTCAGCATTATGGAGCATGCCCGAGTCCAGTGGTTTGCTGTCCCCTGACCCATTGTCCGACTGGATCATCTCACTCAAGATGGAAGCGATCTCTTTGCTGTCCTTGGACTCGGCTTTTATGGGAGTCATGGCGAGGCGGCCGGGTGAGCTCTGTGAGCTGAGCTGCCTCAGCACCGGGGGTGGTGGTGTGGAGTAACCCACTGGTGTGCTGGGACCTTCTGGCAGGCCCTGCATGGAGTTCATGGGGGTGTTAGGAAAAGGTCTGGTGCCACCAGTGCCACTGCTGCTACCCCCGCTGCCACTGTTGGCCATACCCACTGGGGAGTGCATGGTGGGCATGGTGGGGGAGAAGGGATTGCTGGGCACTCTGGGTCTAGGCACCAACCCTGGGCTGACCCGATGCCTCGGAGACATGAACTGTGGTGGGGTAATCCCTGGACTATTCATGGGGGAGCTATTGAGGTTCAAAGTGTGGTTACTGTTCTGGGGACCAGCTTGTCCCTGGCTTAAGGCAACATTGGCTCCGATCTGGTTCCCAGGTGAACATCCAAAACTTGTTTGGCTGGTGCTGGAGTTGTTGGTGTTGTTGTGGAGGCCAGTGCCTGGCTGCTGGTTGACATTGGTTGTGGCCAACATGCTGCCGTTGGAGGGAGGGATGGAGGGTGGCAAGGCCATGCCTTGCCCTGGGGAGATGCTGGGGTTCAGCGAGGGGCTGACACGGGGAAGGGACATGGTGGAGTTGGTGTTCTCCTGGGGGGAGAGCATGCCATGATCCCTGCAGGAGAGGAAAAGGAGAATCACTGAATGACAGAACAGTTTGGGGACAGAAAGGAACTCAAAGATTATTGAATTCCAGCAGCTCTGCACTGGAAAGGGACACAGAATCGTAGAATCATAGAGTAGCATGGGAGCACAAAGACGATTTTGTCCAACTTCCCTGCAGTGTACAGGGACATCCTGGACTAGATCATACTACTCAGAGCTTCAGGGAACTAGCCCTGAATGTCTCCAGGGATGGGACCTCCACTGGCCAACCTGGGCCTCATGGGGAAGAACTTCTTCCTAATGTATCATCTAACCTCGCCTTGCTCTAGCTTCAAACCACCATCCTTTGTCCTATCCCTCCATGCCCTGGCAAACAGTCCCTCCCAAATGTCCTGTAGGCCCCTTCAGGTACTGGAAGGTTGCTATGAGGTCTCCCACTAGAGCATGTTTCTCCAGCCCCTGAGAATAAAAATCACACGTGGTTTTGCTCAAATCTTTGGTGTCCTTCAGGCAGTTCCTACCCTCCTATCCAAGATGCTCTGAAGAGCTCTGAAGCCTGGAACACAGAGGCTTGCAAGTCCTGGTGGTCTCAACCTTTCCATCTCCATACATTTCAGCAGCATGGTTGGAGTCCAGCAGCTTTAGCATCCTTCAGAAATGTGATATAGCTCAGGACTGCAAACACTCTGCAAAACCCTGAAGGCATCACCTTCTCTAGGTCTTATGTTCCCAGATGGCTGGAGGAGGACCATGCTCCAACAGCATTCCCTTTCAACGCGGCCCCTTTGGGTTCCCCCAGCATGGCCCAGCTCCACAGCCTCACCTCTCCCGGTCCCACCAGTTTGTCCAGCCTCTCCCTCCCCAAATATTTGAAGTTTTCCAGGGCAAGGCAGAAATCTGAAGCATGTCTATAAATCACCACCTGAACTCCTGGGGCCACCTCTTTGCAAAACAAGAATAATTAAGAACAACAGAGGTGCCACCCAGGCTGGTTTTGCAGCCTCAGGTTCCTCATGGGGGTCACATCTCCAAACCAGTGCCACAAACCACCAGTGGGCCCTCTTCCACTCTAGGTAACTGGCCCTTTGGTTCCCTTATTGTCCATCTGGGCATGAACCAGCCTGGCTCATATGTGGAGGGCTGGGGACATACCTGTCAATGACATGGATGCCCATGATGAAGGGTTGCATCTCCGGGCTGGAGGGGTAGCAGAGTTTACACTTGGTGTGAGCACTGAGCACCGTCCCATCACTCAGGGTGAAGCGGTATGAGGGGCTGAAGGCTGTGCCACGTGTCATCACTGCAGGAGACAACCAGAACCATATCAACCTCCCCTTAGAAATTCCAGTAAAATCTTACAACCACCAGGAGGAGGATGGAATAGGCAGAGACAGAGGATTTTTCCAGCACAATCACCTTCTCAGCCAACAAAACCATCTACTGCATGTTGGCCAACCCCAACAATGCTGAAAATAAGACCTGGAATAACTACAGTGGCCTGGAAATGCTTCTCCAGCTCCAAATCCACATCCTGGAGTGGGTAAATCTAAATTCATCCCATCCTTGAGGGCTCAGAGTTTCCAGTGGGGCAATGGCTCCATCCCCAGTATGCAACCCATGAGCTGATGAAGCCCAGCTAAGCTGGGAGGGACAGCAGAACACTGCTACTACAACTGTCAGAGTTACAGTTCTCTGGAGGCTTAGTGACCTCCTGCTCCTGCCTCCCACCTTCCTCTGATCCCAACGCAGCACAAAGATGCTCATTCAAGAGCCAACACAGCAAAGACGCTCAGGAAAATGCTGATAAAGCAAAGGTGCTCAAGAAAGACACTGGAGATAGTGTTTGTGGACAGTACAGGGAAGAAAAATAACTGAAATAATCACATTTAGGTCATATTTAGCTCAATTCTCTATGTCCTGAAGGGTGAGAAGAAACCTCCTGACTGAAGGAGTGTTAGCCCTTTCCCCTCTCCTTTTGGCACTTTATTATCAGTGCATTTTTCTCTCCAGAAAGCCTTTATTCAGCAAGGAAGACCATGCTTCAACTTCTCCATGCAGCTCTTGGGCCAACAGGGAAGAGAAGCTGTGTCAGGGACGAAGAAGAGCTATGTCAGGGAAAGCCCTTTTACCTTCTTGAAAGAGCTGTTTGGCGTAAGATGGCTCCCTGCCCTGAGGCTGGAAGAAAGCATAGATACATTTCCGCACCAAATCCTCCCAGCCCGTCCTGCCGGCAGCTCTCAGGGAACTGGTGTCGATGGAGATGATTTTACCTGGGTAGAAAGAGAAAGAAGCCACATTACTCCAGCACTAACAGTCCATAAATGTGGAAAAATGAACTTACATCCTTCCTGGCATTGGGCAGCAGCAGCAGGAGGACACAATGATGTCCTCCAGAAAAAGGTTCATGGAGTTTGCTATGGAGCCTACACCAACCTCTCAACGCACACTTTGCCAGTCAGACTGGGCACAAAACAAAATGAGAAGCACCTTTGTGTGAAGAGACTCACTGATCAAGGAATGGAGTTCTCAGATTCATCCTGTCACCCAGTGGGACACTGGTTTTAAACAAGAGGAGGACAGGTTTAGATTAGTCATTAGGAAGATTTTCCTCACCATGAGGAACATCCCCAGTATACAGGTTTTCCGGAGAAGTGATGGAAGCCCCACCCCTGGAGACATTCAAGGCTGGGCTTGATGAGGATCTGAGCAACCTCATCTAGTGCAAGATGTCCCTGCTCACTGCAGGGGGTTGGATTAGATGGCCTCTGAAGGTCTCTTCCAACCCAATATATTCCATGACTCTATGGTGATAACTGTTTAATTCCCATCAATCAACAACATCAACAGCCCCCCAGATTCCAAAGCGCTGCAAGCACGGCATGGGTCTGGTGTATTGGACCAGTTGAGGTGCCTCCAGCTGAGGTGTTAACCACATTGCTCCTTCGAGAACAGGACCATGCTCATGCCATAGGTTCCTGCATGGCAGCACTGGCCATTGATTCCCCGGGGGAAACCAAATCCTCCAGAGACAGGATTTTTTGGGATCACTGGGATGTTACCTGTGGTGTCCTGCTTGGTCACAAAGGACTCAGTAGGGGTGACAGCTGCTGGTCGAGGTAATCGTCTGGCAATGCATATCAGACATGACTGGAAATCTGCCCAAACAGGAGAAGCAAGAACATGTCAATCAGACATTACAACCACCATTTCCAATCCAATATTTTAATTAAAACACCACTTTTGAGCTTCATTGCTGTATCTGGCCTTGGAAGAGTTTACCCCAAGCGACCCTCTGGCCCTTCAAAGTGAGCAAGTTGTATCTAAATTCCATAAAGCTTGCTGGAAAAGAGGTTTCCAGTGCTTGAAGAAATTAATTGTTCAGGCTTTTTGGATCTGGCAGCCTTGTACAATAAAAGTCAGCACTAAAAGCCAGCAACCGTCAGCTCCAGGCAAAGTATTTGGTCATAAAATAGAGTAATTCATTCCTTCCAGTCATGATCTCCTGTGTAAACCGCAATGGATTAATCCAGTTAATGCGCTGGAAAGTAACAGCAGGGACACAGAAAGGAGAGTCAGGGCACTCCCAGGAAAGCAACAGCTCCCCCTGAGGCTGAGGGAATCCTGAACATCAGAGTCCTCAAGGCAGAGATATGCCTGCAGGTGCCTGATTGAGCCCAAAAACTCTGGAGCCCTCCATACAAAAAGACATGGAGCAGTTGGAGAGGTTCCAGAGGAGGTCACGAGGATGATCAGGGAGCTGGAGCTCCCCTGATACAACAAGCTGAGAGAGTTGAGGCTCTTTGGTATGGGGAAGAGAAGGCTGTAGGAAGAACTTCTAGTGTCCTACCAGTACAGAAAAACTGGGGACAGACTGCAGGGGCATGGAGCATCAGGATGAGAGGAAATGGTTTGAAACTAAAGCAGGGCAGGGTTAGATGAGACATTGAGAAGAAGTTACTCCCCATGAGGACAACAAGACACTGGCCCAGGATGCCCAGAGAAGTGATAGAGGCTCCATTCTTGGAGACATTCAAGGCCAGGCTTGGTGAGGCTCTTAACAGCCTGATGTAGTGCAAGATGTCCCTGCTCACTGCAGGGGCTGGGACTAGACAGCCTTTGAAGGTCCCTTTCAACCTGTTACCTTCTAGGATTCTATGCTCATTCCTACCTTCTCCTTCCTCCTTGAAGGACTTGGGCTGTGAGACAGTGAAGCACTGCATCACCTCATAGCGCTGACGAGCCTCCTGGTTCTCGGCACCTGGCTCATCGGGGGGTCGTATCAGCATCCTGCAGCTGAAGGTATGGCTGTTGCGCCTCGTCGCTTCTTGAGGCCAAGGGACTCCATTTACTGGGAGAAGAGAAATACTGTTAGAAGCTGTGTCTTGCACACATCCTCCCTGACCCCCCAAGGAGCACTGGGGGAGAAACCAGTTGAGCACCCAAGTTAGGGATGAGCCAAGAGCATAGCTGGGGCAGAGCCCTCCCTGCAAACTCCAGAACTCCTTCAGACTTGCTTAAGATCCTGTATCCAAGCTCATGCTACCCTAAGAGCATCTACAACCCCAAGTGAGATCATCTCACTATTGCTAGAGTCACTGCACTGACATTTCACAAATTGCTCTTACATCACTGGCAGGTGCCACCATCCTTATTTTACAGGCAGGGAAACTGAGGCACAGAGACCCTAAGACACTTCCAGACCATGGGAGATCTCCTCCCTCATGCTATTTTGCATGGAATCCCTCCAAAATGATGATCCTAGGATGCTTCCACCCCACTTCTGGACTAAGTCAGCATTAAGACCTCCTGGTACTAAAGTAAAAACCTTTGCCTTTGATTTATGTTTCTATAACTTGGCTTTTCCAAAATACCCTGGGAACCAGACGAAAGGCTTTTCCAACCCTCTATAACATCCTCATGGGTAGCTGTACTCTACCCAAGTGATTTTGTCACCAGCAGGTTATCAAGTTTTCATGCAACTGGAGCAACAAAAAGAGCTGAGGGGCTCGTAACATTCCAGGAAGGACAAAATATACAACATCAAGCAGTGTAACTGCAGGGAAAAGATGATTCCTGAGCCTCTGGAGGTGAAATAAAACCCCCAAACAAAGCTATTTTTGACTCAGGCTACCTGGAAAAGGCTTATTCTCCTTTTGTATTTCACAGAATCCTCAAATCACCTTGGTTGGAAGGGACCCTTCAGATCATCAAGTTCAATCATCAACCCAATTCTGACAAGGCATCTAAACGATATCTCTAAGCTCTGCATCTCCTCAGCTCAAAAATCCCTCCAGGGATGGGGCCTCAACCACTGCCCTGGGCAAAGTTTTGTTCAAAGCTATGAGTGGATGGATGAAGGACTGGCAATCTCTCACCAGTGTCACCCGCACAGAAGATGCTCATCTCAAGTCAATAAAACCTTCTGCTTTGGTCACTTTCAATATCTACCATGTTCTTTCACCACACAGTACATCCTCCCACCCTCCCAACTGTGGGTTTTCCCACTGTAGTGGTCCACCATGACCTTCTCACACCCCAAGGTGTCTGCATGCTCTGAAAACAGCCAAGGACAATCCTCTCTTTGTCTGGGAGAAGATCCTAAATGGATAAGTCAGTGGGCTCAGCCTCCCCACATCCACACCTCAAAGTCCTCCTTATTTCCCTACTTGCAGCCCCCATTCTGGGCAGTTGAGTCGTTCCTTCCCACCCAGCAGAGGAAGACAAAGCTAAGATGACTCAATATTGCCATCCACCAGCCATTTCTTCAATAATCTAATATTGATTTTTCACTGGTAGGATGTATTTCACTAGGCAAAAGATTTATGGATCAGGACTCAGCTCATAATATATAATATTTAAAAA
>VZTY01027117.1:29449-41193 GCA_013400935.1 Turnix velox
AAAAAAAAGAATATATAATAAAAAATCCAAGATCAGCATCAGAAAAGACATAACAACCTTTTCCACAGCACTCTCCAAGCTGATTAAAATACCCACCTCCAGGGTTTTCTTACCTAGAGACTTGGGCAACAAGTTCTTGACAAACTCGGCGTGGTCCCCCACGTGCAGGATGCTGTAGACGCTGGTGTTCATCAGCTCCTCCTGGTTGTAACCCAGGTAGCTGGTCACGTTCTCGGAGACAAAGACAATTCTCCCTTCACGGTTCACGACGAAGAAGAAGCCATCCAAGGCCTGTAAGGGGGAAATAAACCCAGGCAGTTTGTGGGCAGTGGGCCCAAGAGAAGGTCATGATGCTCCATTACCATGGGCAGCTTTTCTTTGCCCCTCCCACCTTGGCTTCATCCCAGTCTCAGTCATCACAGTCATCAAATAACAGTGCATTTGATTAAAACACACATTTATGTCTGTCACCTTCACTGCTAAGGGCATCCCTGCCACTGAGAGTGGTGCCAGTGGCGGAGAAACAACCCTACTCCAAGGGCAACAACAGTCAGGAAGGCTCTGTTTTGTCCACCCAACAAAATTAAGCATTTTTCCTTAATTACAGCCCAGGAATCACAGAGCCTTCAGCTTGTGCCGGACTTTTTTTCAGGCATTTTAGAATATAAGTAGCAAATCCAGCTCTGCAGTGGAAAGGAGAAGGAGAAGCACGACCCAGATACAGTCCTATACCTTCTGCTTATTTTAATGAGGACACCATTAAGATTTTTAATTAACTGCCACAGTAGGAGTGGGTAATGCTTTGCCACAGAAAGCTCCAGAAGCAGAGCCTAGTGCACTGAGGAGCACTCAAAAAGGTTGATTTGTATCCTTCCAAGTCTCCATCATCTAAAACATCCCACAAGAATTGTTTTCCTGGAGTTTAATTCCTCTTTATCCTGCTCTTATCCTGTTGGATTGTGATCCTATGACAAGATCCAACCAGAGACGGTGCAGGGAGAGGAGAAACTGATGGTCCCCCAAGAATTGGTACCCACAGTGTCTCCCTCTCCTCCCCTTCCTCCAGTTCTTCTGATGGAGAGCGCACAGCCTTTATTTCAGGAGGTTTCTAAAAATCAGGCTTTTGCCATAGAGTGACATTAAGCAGAAGAAACAGGAAGCATTCTGAAAAAAGGGAAGAAAGAAATCTTTTGTCAAAAAGCTCCTGGCATATTGGCTGCAATTTTCCCTGATTCCCAACTGTTGCCAAGACAACCACAGCCTTTCCACTTTGCCCAAAAGAGAGACACAGGTTGGATGCTAAACCCATCTGGAGCCTTTTCCCAGGTGGTGCAGGTTTTGTGGGGAAGGCAGAGCTGCAGTGATGGAGCAGAGGAGCCCCGAGGTTGGCAGCCTGCCCTACACCACACAGCATTTCCCCAGGAGAAGCATCAGGTGTTTCTCCATGGTTTTTAATCTTAAATTTTCTTACCAGCCCAATTTCCTATAGAATCACAGAATGTGTTGAGATTGAAGGGACCTTCAAAGGACATCTAGTCCAACCCCCTGCAGTGAGCAGGGACTTCTTGCACTAGATCACATTGCTCAGAGACTCATCAAACCCAGCCTTGAATGTCTCCAGGGATGGAGTTTCCACCCATCTCTCCGAGCAACCTGGACCAGTGTCTCACCACCCTCATGGGGAATAATTTTTTTCTAAATTATGGAAGTCAAGCCAAAACAATAAGTCAAAAGGCAAAAAAAATTAAAAAAAAAATTGCTTTTCAATAACCATTTTAATCACCACTTTTCCAGGTTTGAACATCCCATCTGAGCCCAAGGCAACCCAAAAGAAGCTGGGAGTCAGTCATTTGAGGAATGTTTCTGAGGCATAGGAGGGTGTGAACTGCTTAGGGGGTCCAGTGTAACCACTAATTGCTTCTTGTGGTCATTCAGCCTGGAAAATAAACTCTTGCCATTCCCAAAGTGCTTCCCACAGCCTAGATGCCACATCACACATGTGCATGAGGGCTTTACATGAAAGGAGGCCCATTAGGAAATAAGTCTTCAGCCTGTACAGATAACAAACAGAATCTAAATATGAGTTTTAAATAAAAAAATCCAGGATGAGCTGGTTACAAAGCAGCGTTCATCAAGCTCCTCTGTGTTCCTTCCTGCAGGATGTTTTGATACCCAATCCATGCTCAAAAGATAAATTTCAGTCATGAGTTAGTTGGTTTAATTAATTTCCTTTTCTTATGATGACCTTCAGTTTTACCAAGGCCAATTCATAGAATCACAGAATGTGTTGAGTTGGAAGGGACCTTCAAAGGCTATCAAGTCCACTCCCCTTGCAGTGAGCAGGGACATCTTACACTAGATCAGGTTGCTCAGTGCCTCAGCAAGCCTGGCCTTGAAGGGATGGCACCTCCATCACCTCTCTGGGCAACCTGGGCCAGTATTTCACCATCCTCATGGGGAAGAATTTCCTCCTAATGTCTCATCTAAACCTCCCCTGCTCTAGTTTGAGACCTCTCGCCCTATAGCTCCATGCCCTGAGAAACCATCCTTCCCCAGCTTTCTCATAGTCCCCTTTCAGATACTGGGAAGCCACTAGGAGGTTTCCCTGGAGCCTTCTTTTCTCCAGGCTGAACAGTCTCAATTCTCTCATGGAACTCCTATGGAAGCCCCATTTGCAGACACAAACATGGATACAGATATGGACACAAGGGGATCTCCCAAATCAAAGTGATGCTCTGACAAGCCATTGGGGCCCACATCCATCATTTAAATGATGGAAAGGCCTTTTCCCAAGACCATGCTGAGAGATATGTGGATTTATTGTGGGTGTACAGACACTCTCACTATTCTCTTTGCTCTGCCACTGCTCCTACATGATGTTTTCTCCCAGTATAAGCCAAATGCTAAAGTTTTGTTGAAGATATGCTGCCTTTCTCAGCCTAATTTCCAAGCTCCTGCATTTTCTGTCATCAACCAAGCTGCCAACTCCCCATTAACTCCATCCACATGCTTCTAGCACCTGTCTTCCATACTTCCCATACGTCAGATCCATCCTTTGACATCAACTCCCTTTCCAACTCCTCAGCATCAAGTCATTCAACTGCAGAAAGCCCCCCACAGCCTCCAAGAATCTTTTGAAGAAGACAAAGAAGACCCCATAATTATGACTTGTCAATCTCCCCGGGAATCCCAAAATCCAGGCTGGCTTTGTGTCTCAGAAACTGACACATCTCACCTCCCAGCTCTTAGGCTCCCATAGAAACTCCAGAGTAAATCATGGGACTGTGTCATGTCAGTAATTACACTCCTACAGATAATTAAATGAATCAGATGAGGATATTGCTCCATTCTGCTCTTTGAATGTGACATTTCATCAGGCAGTTTCAAGGCCACAAAGAAGGGATGGCCATTCCCAGAGAGGAAACCAGCCCCAGCTCTGTCCCTAGCCCCTGATTCCCCTGGGAAATTACCAGATGAACTCTTCAGGATTAGAAGTTTTTCTCTGTGATATCATAACCCTCAAATAATAAACTTGATACAAGATGGTCCTATCAGGTCCAAGTCAGGTCCTTCCTCCTGGGATAAGATTAGCTCTGATTTATGGATATCAAACCAAAATTAGAGTAATAATTTTGTAATTCCCTCATCATCCTATTTTCCAGAAGACAGAAGGATTCAACTCTGTTGAAATCCATCTATCCATGACACTTAACACTCCTCCAAATGAGGACAGGGGCAGTCAGTTAAATCCACATTAAGAACCAACTCATTATTTTAATGATGATCATAGAATAGCCCAAGTTGGAAGGGATACTTCATCAAGACAAAACCATCAACTCAACTCTTTCAAGAACCAGCTGAAACCGTATCTCTAAGCATTGTGTCTGCCTGGCTCTTAAATCCCTCCAGGGATGGGGCCTTAACCCCTGCCCTGGGCAGCCTCTTCCAATGCCTGACAACCCTTTTGTAGAAAAAATGTTCCTAATATCCATCCTAGACCTCCCATGACCTGTTCCTTGGGAGAAGAGCCCAACCCACCTTTTCTACATGCTCCTTTCAGGGAGTTGGAGAAAGCAAGATCTCCTCTCAGCCCCCTCAGCTGCTCCTCACGAGACTTGCGCTCCAGACCCCTCAACAGCTCTGCACCCACTAAAGCATCTCAAAGGCTTTTCTGTGGCAAGGGGTCCAAAACTGGGTGCAGCACTGGAGGTGGGACTCACCTATGCCAAGCATGCCAAGCACAGGGGGATAAACTTGGACTCTACCAAGTTCAAGCCTCCATAAAGCGTGATCAAAACTCACTTTTCAAATTATTAGCTGCATCAAAGGGCTAAAATCAGTTTGCCAAGATGTAGACCAGGGATGTGGTTGGGTTTAGAACATCACAACTATGTCCCTGGTTTTTTGTTTCCCTGGTATTTCACTTTCAGGGAGTGCAAGCATCAGCAAGACCACTTGAGCACCTACCTCCAGAAGAAGAGGTCCCAGAGATTCCTTCTCAATTACTCCTTGGCTGCTGGATGAGATGTCAGACTTTTGGACTTCATCGTCAGCTGCTTTCTCTGTAGTAACAAGAAAAGGTACATTTCAGACAAAAATGCTCATTTTTACTACTGAATCATTACAAATATAAACAAATTATTGACATTCTATCATATATGAATGCACAAAACCCTCTAGTTTTTCATCACATCCCTCAGTCCCATGGAGATATAAAGTAATTTCTAATTATTAATATTAAATATGATGAAATAAAGGCACTAATTAGACTACACTCTACAGCAGGTAGGAAAAAAAAAGCCAGTTTTATACTGAGTGCTGCAGAGAGACACCTCCAAAATCAATGTTTTTAAAAGGAAATGGTAGATCCAGCTCAGCACAACCTGCAGCATTTGATCTGTAAGTTTTGGGACAACACCTTGAGAAATAATGCTGACAGGAATTAATGGAAAACGGGCTGTGCCAAAGGAATCCTGATGGAGAAGAACCACTGATGTACAGTGGAACCATCAATCCACTGATGTACAGAAACCATCCTGAAGCCAGGAATGGGAGAAGAGCATCCAAGATGGAGTTGTTTCCATCTGGGGGAAAAAAAAACAACCAAGAAGCACAAAGAAAGGGCCCTGTTATTTATCTTACACTCCCACAAAAGGTGCCAGCCATGTTGCGCAGCTACTCTGAGGAATCCGGGAGAAATCCAGCAGTGGAAGGCAGGTGGTAAGTGGGATGTGACAAAGGCAATGAACGTGGGGAACTGAGCCATGATTGCACTGGTGGTTCACAGAATCATAGGATACTGTGCTGGGTTGGAAGAGACCTTCAAAGGCCATCTAGTCAAGTCTCCCCAGTGAGCAGGGACATCTTGCACTACATCAGGCTGCTCAGAGCCTCAGCAAGCCTGGCCTTGAGCCAGGGATGGGGACTCCACCACCTCTGCAGGCAACTTAGGGCAGTGTCTCAACACTCTTATGGGCAAGAACTTCTTGCTCTAACCCTGTCCTGCTCTAACTGAAAAACATTGCCCCTCATCCTATTGCTTCATGCCCTTGCAAACAGTCCCTTCTCAGCTTTCCTGTAGCCCCTTCAGCTACTGGGAGGCCACTATGAGGTCTCCCCACAGCCTCCTCTTCTCCTGACTGAACAGATCTAACTCCCTCAGCCTGTCCTCATAGCAAAGGTGCTACAGCCTGATCATTCTCGTGGCTTTCTCTGGACCTTCTCCAACAGCTCCATGTCTTTCTTGGGATGAGGACTCCACAGCTGAATGCTTGAAGTCTGCCCTATGTAGCCTACAGGGTATATGCTTGGACCACAGCAATGATGGCTTCTTTTGGTATTCTAACACCAAAATCCAAGCTGCAGAAGCTGAGATTTGCCCAACACCCCCTTATTTAACATCAGTGAATTCCAGGGAGGCAGACAGAGAAAACTCAGACAAGACCCCTCCCTTCTTCACTTCTCTAAAACTTCCTCTAAAACAGTATAGGAAAATCATCAGCTCTTGGGTTGTATTACTTTTTATTGTAGTATGAGGAAGGAAATTATCTTATCTACAAATTTAAAACAAAAAAACCCATGGAAAAATACAATCTTCAAGATTTGGAGCTTGAAAATACCAGATCAAGAAACAGAAGAACGGAGCTTGGGCTTTCAGAAATTAGTATGGCTCCTTCCAAGCCCTGTGATCCCCTGCTTTAAGTCATCTATTGTGATGGTTTATGGATGAAAAGCCCCAGGTTGGTCTCCAAATGTGTGCCATAAAGCCAAGCTGCAGTGCTGGGACATCAGGTGGAGATCCATCTCATGGAGTACAGGATGAAGATGTTTCCACCTGAGCTACTCCCCTCATCCTCTCCTTTGTGCCAAAGGAGAGAAAAAAAGGATTTTCACAGGAGATCTGCCTGGCGTACATGAAATTCTTTAGCTATAATAGTCTTACTGTTATGGCTTTTGAGGGGTGTTTTATCCCCTGCCCCTCCTCTACAGCCAACTCTCAATAAGCTTTTTTTTCTCTCTTATTTTCTCTTCTTTTCCAGTGAGAGCTGAACTACTGACTTCATACAATGATAGAATGTGTTCAGCTGGAAGGGACCCTCAAAGGCCATGTAGTCCAACCCCCTGCAGTGAGCAGGGACATCTTGCACTAGATCAGGTTGCTCAGAGACTCATCAAGCCTGGCCTTGAATGTCTCCAGGGATGGGGCCTCCACCTCCTCCCTGGGCAACCTTAGCCAGTGTCTCTCCACCCTCATGGCGAAGAACTTCTTCCTGATGTCTCATGTAAACCTGCCCTGCCTTAGTTTAAAACAATTTCCCTTCATCCTATCACTTGATGCCAAGGAAAACAGCCCCTCCTCAGCTTTCTCATAGGACCCTTCAGGTACTGGGAAGCCGCTATGAGTTCTCCCCACAGCCTTCTTTTCTCTAGGCTGAACAGCCTCAACTCTCTCAGCCTGTCCTCATAGCAAAGGTGCTCCAGCACTGTGATCATCCTCATAGCCATCCTCTGGACTCTGTACAACAGAAACATGTCCTTGAGCTGAGGGCTTCAGCACTGGACACTTGAAGACCACACTATGTAGCCTACAGGACACATGCTTGGACCAGAGCAACAGTAGCTTCTCTGGAGTCCCCTCCAAGTCCATGATTCTGTAATTCAGATGCATCCAATGCACATGTAAAGAGGACACATCTCACTAGGACACAGCCAAGGGAGGAAACTAACCCCTCAGGGTGTATGCACAGGCTCTTGTGCACATATGAATGGGGAGGACTTAGGACAGAAGCTAGTGACCACACCAGTTGCTCTCTATAATGAGGGTGTTGCCGGGGTAGGGGTCAGTTTCTTCTCCTAAGGAACAGGCCATAGTACAAGAGGAAATAACACTGCCACTAAAGCAGAAGGAAAAGGGTATTCTGTCTTCACTCCTCTTAGAGTTAAACATTAACGGAGTTGAGATGTCTTAAGTTAAAAAAAAGGCTACTTGTCGGAACAATGTCAGGAAAAATTATACAGTGCTGAGTGAATGCAAAATTAATGAGCACTGAACACTGACAGGAGAGAACAGGCAGAAGGAGCTGAGACTTTTTTATGAGTCGATGCTGAGATCAAGCAGGTAGAATATCTCTGTCTTGCTGGAGGAAGGAATAAAGGGAGGGGAAAGAAAAAAACCCCACTTTTATCCAAAATCTGAAGAATTTAATTTGGTCAAAAACTGTGTCAACCCTGCAAAGCCAGATTTGCTGAGAGAAGGGGCAACATGTATCTTCCTTCAAACAACTTGAATTCAACTTTCTATTGGCATGAAAATACATCACAACACCCTTCTAACAACTTGACTTAATTAATTTTTGCAAAGAATTAGCCTCTTTTTTCTCAAGGCACAATGTCTCCTGCTCAAGTCAGTGAGAAGTTACTATTAAAATTCACTGGTGTCAACCATTAAAGCATCTCTGTGTTTGAGATGCTGGGGCACGTCAGATAGGTGAGGAGACGGCTGCCAAGGCATGCCAACAATGCAAACCAGGGAGGGGAGGGTGATGCTACCCATGCACAGAGCAGCACTTCTCCCCCCTCCCCACTGTCATTCTCCCAAGCTCAGCTTTCTCCCATCTGTCTCTTTTAGGTTGCAAAAGGAGAGCTGTCAATCCAAAGCTCTTGAGGAGAGATGCTGGAGATAAAGGGAGACTCCGAGGTGGAAATGAAGCAAAGGGTGGATGCGACACATCCTTGGAAGTGTGGTCTTTAGGTGCTGGTAAGCCAGGAAGATGAAATGAGAGCTGGAGCCACCTCTGTTACAAGGACAGGCTGAGACAGTTAGGGCCATTCATCCTGGAGGCCCCACTATCTGAAGGGGCCTGCAAGAAAGCTGGGGAGAGACTGTTTGCCAGGGCATGGAGCAATAGGAATGAGGGCCAATGGTTTTAAACTAGAGCAGAGCTAGAGCTAGACAAAGAAGTTATTTCCCATAAGGGTGGTGAGACACTGGCCCACATTGCCCAGAAAGGTGCTGGAGTCTCCATCCCTGGAGACATTCAAGGCCAGGCTTGCTGAGGCTCCGAGCAACCTAATGGAGTGCAAGATATCCCTGCTTACTGCTGGGGGGTTGGACTAGATGGCCTCTGAAGGTCGCTTCCAACTCAACACATCAATGATTCAATGAAATTAGGTTCTATCCATCTCTACAAAAGGTAAGGATGGCCACAAAAAGGACATTAAAGGGATTTTCTTCCATCCATCTTTCCTGCCTATCTTAAAAATGAGATTGTTTCAAGAAGAAGAAAGAAATAAAAAAGGGGGAATGAAAAGCTAATCCATCAGAGCAGAAGGCAGGAGGAGGAGTGATTTCTACTGGTGGTTTATGAGTCTCTGTGTGATCCTTCCTATCAGATCCCCCTCTCACAGTGAGGCGCTAAGAGATTTATTAGCTCTTGACAGCGCGAGATGTTTCAAAGCTTGAAGACAAAACAACCAAATGTTCACTTGTTAAAAGAAAGGGCCCCTTTTGGTAGGGTCGCCACAATTCTTAGCAGCCTCCCCTTCCCCTCACTCTATATTTAAGCCTCCAGCTTGATGAAGAGTGTCAGAGCTGGGATGAGAATTTTATTGACAGGCTTTGTAGGTGGTAGGGCTCCGTAAAATAAACACATCCAGAGAATGCTCCCCAGTGCTGCTGAGATTTTTATAGTACTGTCCCGGGGGAGTTTGTATCTGAAATCAATCCCTGATATAAAATAGATTCCAGAGGATGGGGAGAGAGAGACTTCAGCCACGTCTGCAGGGAGCGTGGGCAGGGATGCCATCCGTTTAACACTGTGCATTGAAACCCAACGGTGGGGAAGGAGAAGGTGTGAAATTCCTCCACCCAGCTCCAACAAACTCAGGCATGAGGTGTGTGATTAATTACTCTGGTAACAGGGAGATATCAATCTTGGAGACTCATGTGGATGCTCAGGAAGCAGCATGAGGACACTCACTCCAGCTTTGTTGGCCGAAGCTGTTGGTGCATACAGGGATCCAACTTTCAATGCATTTTTCTAGATGAAAATGTTCAGATTTAGAGATGGAAGATCAGAATATCATAGAATGTGTTGAGTTGGAAGGGACCTTTGAAGGCCACCTAGTCCTACCCCCTGCAGTGAGCATGGGCATCTTGCATTAGATCAGGTTGCTCAGGGCCTCAGCAAAGCCTGACCTTAAATTTCTCCAGGGTTGGGGTCTCCAGCACCTCTCTCAGAAACTTGGGCCAGTGTCTCACAGCCCCCATAGTGAAGATATCACTACATTGGCCAGTCTAACCTCTTGAACAATGCAAGCCATCAAAGTTCACCTTCTTCCAGCACCACAAGCTCTGAACTTCTGTTTGGCCAACACCTGATGCAACCCATTGCTTCCCTTGGCAGCTGGTTCCCAACACCATCAACCTCACAGTGGTGTCACTGGGCTCCAGTCCTAATCTGTTTTTGTCTGGCTTCAGCTTTGAGTCTTTCTCTGATGCTGGATTGAAAAACTTCTTTAGTAGCCAGCATTTTCCGTTCATGTTAGTGTTTATAGTGTCATCACCATGTCCCCACGCCTTTTCATCCCCCTCCGCATACACTCAACAGAACACTTCAGCCTTCCAAGCTGCAAGGCATTTTCTCTCAGCTCATTTATGTGGTTCTCCTCTTCCTTCTCTGGATTTTGCAATTTCCTTCCAGCATGGATCCCAGGCCTGAGCTCCAGTTTTATCCCACCAACTCATGCACATCACCCAGTAGAAGATCACCTTGCTTTTCATCACATCCCAAGTTCACAATGAGTGCCATCAATGCCATATCTCCAATTGTTGAGCAGTGCCATCTCCCAGCATACTAACAAACCAACACTCCTGTGCACCCACCCTCTGCAGGTCTAGCAATGATTTTTACGTTCTTCCACATACTGAGAGATGTCAAATAGAACCACAGAATCATAGAATGGCCTAGGTGGGAAGGAAACTTTCAGATCATGGAGTCCAATCACCAACCCAACTCTGCAAGAGCCAGCCCTAAACCACATCTCTAAGCTCTGTGTCTGCCCATCTCTTAAATCCCTCCAGGGATGGGGCCTCAACCACTGCCCTGAGCAGTCTCTTCCAATGCTTGACATCTCTTTCCATGTAAAAACTGCTCCTAACACCCCTCAGTGCAGCTTGAGGCCATTCTCTCTTGTCCTATGGACTATTCCTTGGGAGAAGAGGCAGACCGACCCTGGCTACACCCTCCTTTCAGGGAGTTGGAGAGATTGAGAAGGTCTCCCCTCTGCCTCCTTTTCTCCAGTCTGAACACCCCAGCTCCCTCACGTGTTTCTCACCAGACTTGTGCTCCAGACCCCTCCACCAGCTCTATTGCCCTTCTCTGCACCCACTCCAGGACCATAAGGGCTTTTTAGTGTTTAGCACCTCAAAACCGGGCACAACACTAGAGGTGGGGCTTCACCAGTCCTGACTACAGGTAGAGAATAGCAGAGACTTCCAAAAGAATCCATAAAACTCAATTTTGAGAAAAAATGTGTTACATTAGGAAGAGGAGAGGTCGTATTCCTCTGGCAACTAAGGTAAGGTAGTCACGGAGGGAGAAAACGGACACCAACTTGAGAATAGGTTGACCTGTTCACACGATGGAGGACCAAATAGTAGAGAAACTTACCAACTGTTCTGCTAAATTGTGTGATTTTCTCTCACTTTCTCCTACTTGAAGGTCACTTGCTCATCAACCGAGAACATGAGATTTGGCTCAAAGCTGGGGATGGTCTCATGAAGGTGAAAAGAGTAGATGCTAACAATTACCTCCAGCCTATCAGGGGTATTATCAGCAGCAACCTAGTGGTACTAATGAGATCTGGTAAGGAAAATCCTGACAGTTTGGGCCAATTCAATTTAAAAAAAAAAAAAGAAGTTTAATTGGAAGAAGGACAGAAAGTATGTCATGAAGTTCAACAAGGCCAAGTGCAAGGTCCTGCACCTGGGTCGAAGCAATCCCAAGCACAGATACAGACTGGGTGGAGAGTGGCTTGAGTGCAGCTCCGTAGAGAAAGACTTGGGAGTGTCAGTTGATGACAAACTCAACATGAGCCAACACTGTGCACTCGCAGCCAAGAAGGCCAACCAAATCCTGGGTTGCGTCAAGAGGAATGTGACCAGCAGGTCAAGAGAGGTGATTTTACCCCTCTACTCAGCACTGGTGAGACCACACCTGGAGTATTGCGTCCAGTTCTGGAGC
>VZTY01027117.1:41279-56154 GCA_013400935.1 Turnix velox
CCTCTCTGGAGGTGTTCAAGACTAGGCTGGACAAGGCACTGGGCAGCCTGGTCTAGGGGGAGGTGTCACTGCCTATGGCAGGGGGGCTGGAACTCGATGATCTTTAAGGTCCCTTCCAACCCGAACTATTCTATGATTCTATGATTCTATGTTGATGAAAGAAAAGGTGTAACTTCCTGACACTGAGATCCTAGGAGAGCTCGGTCTGCTGGAGGAGTCAAGCAAAAGTAGAGAACAAGAGGAATAACTTCATGAAAACACATTAGGGAAGAGGGGTAATTAGTAAAGAGAAGGAAGAATAAATCAAATTAAAGGGTAACACTGTCAAAGGAATTACCCAAAACTAATTTCCACTGAAAATGAGCACATGGTTTCACTCCCTTCAGGATCTCAGGATTTCTGGAAGGGTGAAATTAAACAGTTAAAAGGACTGTATGTGTTTGTGCAACATTTACCTTGGACCAGCCTCAAACTTTTGAGGGCTTTCAGTGTGCAAGTACTCATGCCAAGGAGGAATTCCCCCTCCCCCCTGATGTCTCATCTGGCCTCCAGGGTTTAGATGTTTTAATTTCTCCATAGCCCTCTAATGCACAGTGAAAAATTGGATGCAGAGATGGGACAACAGCAATGTAAGCCTTTCCCTCCACTACCAGCAGGCACTCCATCAGGAGTTATCCAACCACAAAATTTGGGATGAAGAGAGGAACAGGTTGCCCAGAGAGGTGGTGGAAGCCCCATCCCTGGAGACATTCAGGGCCAGGCTTGACACAGGTCTGAGCAACATGATCTAGTGCAAGATCTACCGTGTCCAGCCCTGAGCACAGGAAAGACATGGAGTTGCTGGAGATGGTCCAGAGGAGGCCATAAGGATGATCTGAAGGCTGAAGCACCTCTCCTATGAGGAAAGGCTGAGAGAGTTGGAGCTGTTAAGCCTGGAGAAGAGAAAGGAGGCCTCAGAGTGGCCTCTCAGAACCTGAAGGGGACTACAAGAAAGCTGGGGAGGGACTGTTAGCCAAGACATGGAGCGACAGGATAAGGGGCAATGATTTAAAATTAGAGCAGGGCAGGGTTATACGAGACATTAGAGAGAAGTTCTTCCCTATGAGGGTGGTGAGGCACTGATTGCCCATAGAGGTGGTGGAGGCCCCATCCCTGGAGACATTCAGGCCAAACTTGATGAGGTTCTCAGCAACCTGATGTAGTACAAGATGTCCCTGCTCAATGCAAGGGGCTGGACAAGATGACCTCTGAAGGTCTCTTCCAACTCTATGATTGTATGTCCCTGCCCACTGCAGGGGGGGTGGACTAGATGGCTTTTAAAGGTCTTTTCCAATTCGACACTTCCAGTGATTCTCTGACTGAGCTCTTGCCCAGCACCTGCCAACCCCTGGCAAACAATGGTCAAGAAGGTCATTCCCAACTTTGGGGACAAGGGTGGAGGAACCCAGAGGCCAGAAAACACCACTCAAAGGCAAAAGCAAATCTCCCCTTTTCTGACCTCCCTTGAAGCAAACAAAGTCTGGAAAACTCCAATAAAGTCAATGCATTTGAAGAGGAGACCACAGCAGCAGGCTGACAGTTTTAGCCTGAAGAGATTCCAATCTAATTTTAGATTTGACACAAACCTTAATGTGATTTTAATTAATTAATTTTAAAAAGGAAAAAAAAATCTTTTAATTAATGTAAATCCCTTAAAGCAATTTTCATTTACTCCATTTCCAGGAGATATTTCCACTTGCCTAGCTCATCTGATGCCATCCTGCTGCTTGCCTTTGTGCATCAGTCAAACCTCAAATGCTAAGACTTAAACTTTAGTTTATAACTCATGATTTGAACACTTCGAGCTCAGGCTGTCCCTTGAGCCTTCTCACTTTTCATTATTTTCCATGTAAAGAAGTTTCCAACTCTTCTCTGACCATCTATCTATCTATCTATCTATCTATCTATCTATCTATCTATCTATCTATCTATCTCAATCATTTATTCTTCCACTCTATGATAGTGTCCTCTTTGGGGTCTGGTGAGGGACCTCCATGTCAACACACAACTTAAAATCCATCAAAAATTACTCTTTAATTCTCTGAATCTAGGAGTTTAAATTTATCTTGATTTCTTCATCAGGTCTCCAGCTCACCAAAGTAGGAGCTCAGATGTAACACAGGAATGTAGTGGGACATCCCTACTGTTCAGAGTTCTGGGACCTCTCTCACCCTTGGCTCTCCTGATGGCAACCTATGCTCAGTACAGGAGCCACCGGCTCTTTGTCTTCAACCTACTCTGTCTCTGTGGCCACCCTGGGCACCATATGTAAATGTCACATCAAATTTCAAGCTTCTAGAGTATGACAAACTGGATAAAGTTTAGTGGAGTCCACCAAGAAGGTGAGTTGAGAAGACAAGGGAAGGAGTTTAACTCAGCCTGGAGAAAAGACGGCTTTGGGGCACCTTAGAGTAACCTTCCCATGCCTACAAGATGTTATGGAGGTGATGGAGTTGGGTTCTTCACAGTGATGCATGGTGAGAAAACAAGAAGCAATGGCTTCAAGTGAAGGTGGGACAGGAGGAAACTGTTGTTCACCACAAAGCCAGCCAAGCACTGGAACAGGCTGCCCACAGCACTCGTGCCTCTCCATCCTTAGTGGCTTCCAAAGTCCAATTAGATAAAGCCCTCAACAAGATCACTATCAGAAACAGAAAAAAGATTTATGGAAATGAGATAGTTCCACCTGGATCTAGAATTCTAAAGGGGAAAAAAAGTCTAAAGACTAACATTATCCTGGCAAAACAAAGCCTAAAGAGGGAGGTCCCAAGGCTGCTTGGGATAGATATTTCCTCGAAACTAATGGAAGTTTATGTGGATCTCCATTCCCTGGGGTTGTGGACTCTAAAATCTGTGGACTGAAGTTACCGCAGAAGCCTGGACCTTGTCAGAACAAAGCCTGTATGTGCTTTTATCTGGGTTCCTCTGCTTTGGAGTAAAGCTTCCCAAGGGACATTGTATGCACTGCATCCATGCATTGCATGCAACAATTTGCTCTGTGGTTTTATGGGAGTAATTTTTCTATCCTTAATATCGTACCACAGCACTCAGCTGCTGGGAAAGGAGAGGCTCCTGACACAGCACCTAAGGACAGGGTCTCCTCCTCCTCCCAAACCTCCCAAAACCATCACAGGATGGGAGAGAAGCATCTTCCCTGGCCACCACTTCACCATTTTTCTGCTAAATACAAAACTCAGAGGTTTTTTGTGTTCTCTTTGTAAGGCTGACCATGTGTTGGCATTCTCAGACCCAAGAAACTCAGCATCCATTTCCATACATCCCACTGAGGACCTCTCAGCACCCCAAGCTCTGTGTGTCTATCACAAAATAAATCCAGGGCCAAATCTAAGCATATGACAAGACAGCAGGGAAACTTAATTAAAGGCAAGCCACTGACAGCCCAACGATCGTACATGACAGAGCAGCCAAAATCAATGATTATTTCACGCACTTCCCTTAATTAACCCACTGGACTTACCCAAAAGGAAAATCACTTCCCCAAGGCTCAGGAAGGACCTCATAATAGCTTCTCAGTACCTGAAAGGAGCCTACAGAAAGGTAGGGGTAGGACTTTTTAATAGGATATGTGATGGAAGGACTAGGAATAACAGATGTAAATTGGAAGAGGGAAGGTTCAGGCTGGATATAAGAAAGAAATTCTTTATGGTGAGGGTGGTGAAACACTGGAACAGGTCGCCCAGAGAGGTTGTGGATGCCCCCTCCCTGGAGGTGTTTAAGACCAGGTAGGACAAGACACTGAGCAACCTGATCTAGTGGAAGGTGTCCTTGCCTATGGCAGGGGGGGTTGGAAATAGATGATCTTTAAGGTCCCTTCCAACCTAAACTATTCTATGATTCCATGAAGTAGGTTGACTTCAAAATGGGGGTTGATCTTAAATGAAGGGTCCTCTTTGGGTTAGAATCATGGAACCATTGGATGTGTTGAGTAAGGGATCTTCAGAGACCATCTGGTCCCACCCCCAGCAGTGGCCAGAGACATCTTACATTAGACCATGTTGCTCAGAACCTCATCAAGCCTGGCCTTGAATTTCTCCAGGGACGGTACCTCTACCACCTCTCAGGACAAACTGGGCCAGCATCTCACCACCCTCATGGGGAAGAATTTTTCCTAATGTCTCATCTAACCCTGCCCTGCTCTAATTTCAAAACACTGCTCCTTGTCCTATCACTTCATGTCCTGGCAAACAGTCCCTCCCCAGCTTTCAAGCAGGCCACTTCAGGTACTGTACGGCTGCAAGAAGGTCCTCCTAGAGCCTTTTCTTCTCCAGACTAAAGAGCTGTGGAACAAGCTGTGGAATGCTTCTGTTGTTTGAGCATGGATACTCTTCTCCCTAAAAACCCCTTAAAATTATAAAAGGAAAGGCTCAAAAAATAGCTTTCTCTACGTCCCTCCCCAGAGCAACTCAAACTAAAAATTTAGGGTCATCTTTGCAGGTTAAGACATTTGGAAGTAAAAGATAATTCTTCTCCTAGTGCCGCAAATCAGGTCACTCTTCCATAGCAACATTACAGAATAGTAATGAAGCAATAAAGATCTGCTTATTTTGTTGTTTTTTCCTTTATACATATGTAAGAATTAATTCAGCAGCTTTAGTCTTCATTGGGGCTGAAAGTGTCACCCATGGGTCATCCAAATCCTTCACTGCCTACTGCAAAGGTATGCAGTGACTCAGGGCCCTTCACAAAACAATGAATCCCAACAAAATTGAAATAAATCCTTTATTTTGGCAACTATAAAGGAAATCTGTTGGAGTTTTTTTGTACCTGGCAGCACCAGAAACTCATGAGCATCAACCCAGGCGTCCTGGCGGGGCCGGGAGCTGTGCCATGGCTGCTCCTGGAGCAGGGAAGCTGCTGTTCCCCACAGAAGCCGAACATATGGCAGCACAGCAGGAGCAACAGCAATGGGCAAAGGCAGGAAGGATGGAGGGAAGGAGGTCCCTTGGACGCAGGCAAGGCAGAGTTGCTCACAATGCCTTCAGGAGATGTTTCAAGGGCAAACCTCAGCAACTCAATGGAGGTGGCATAATGAAAAGCTCAATACTGTTTATTTTATTCCATGAAGGATTTATGCTCCTGCTCTAGAAGGGGATTAAGCAGTCTGTCAACAAAGAGGGATTTTGGGAAAAGACTTGGTGGCCTCCATCTCCTTCCACAAAACAAGGGTTATGACTCTTCCAAAAGAGGGTAATTTAACTAAAAAAGTCATCTGGGTGAAAAAGGAAATACCTTTCTGGATCCTGTCTGCCACCATAGAGCCTGGCATCGTGGGGGTAATGGGTGCCAAGGATCTCTCTCTCCTAAGGGCAGGGGTAATCCCAATATCCTTACAAGTCAGAATTGTTGAATGTCCTAGGTTGGAAGGGATCTTTCAGATCACAGAGTCCAACAATCAACCCAGTTCTGACAAAAGAGTGCCATAAACCACATTTCTAAGCTCAGTCTCAGTCAGATTCTTAAATCCCTCCAGGGATGGGGCCTCAACTTGCAAGGCAAGCATCAAGCATGACAGCATTTTAGAGAAAAGAAACAAAACAACTGGTGGCCTGTGCATCAACACAGCTTTTCCAGTATGTCTGCACATTTTTGTACCTTCCAGTATGACCAACATTACTTATTTTCGTGTTTGTATTATGTAACAGCCACATTCCCAGTGACAACCAAGCCTCCTCCCTCTTCTGTAGCCTCCTGACTCCATTACAGCTCCATCATGATGGCTTCTTCTGATGGTGAGGGGTCCGGAGCACAAGTCTTGTGAGGAGAAGCTGAAGGAACTAGGGTGTTCAGACTGGAGAAAAGGAGGTTGAAGGAAGACCTTCTTACTCCCTCTAGTTCCCTGAAAAGAGGGCGTAGTCAGAGAGAGTCAGTCTCTCCTTCCAAGAAACAGGTCATGGGACAAGGAGAAACAGCCTCAAATTGCACTAAGGGAGGATCAGGAAGGATATTAGGGAAAACTTGTTCAATGAGTGGGTTTTCAAGAATTAGAAGACGCTGCCCAGTGCAGTGGTTGAGGCCCCACCCCTGGAGGGTTTCAAGACCTGGGAAGACACAGAGTTTAGAGACATGGTTTAGGGACAGCTTTTGTCAGAGCTGTGTTGATAGCCTGACTCAATGATCTGAAAGGTTCCTTCTAAACAAAGCAATTCAATGATTCTATAACGCTAACAGTCTTTACACCACTTCTCCCAACCCTACAAGTCAAAGAGTGACTCACGTTGAGCAGCAAAGCTGTTCATCTTGTTTCCATCCATCAGGCTCTGACCACAGCAACCCTGAATTAGAACAACCTTGGGCTCACCTCCATGTGATGGATGGACATCAGCTCTATCTCACAGCTCTGCAGCAGAGGACCCACCACAGGAGAGGACCTCCAGTATTCACATACTGGGCATGTGACTGAAGGCAAATGGGAGGAAGGTCTGGACAGATGGAAGCTGCCCCACAGAGCCTAGGGCAGGACGCTCAGAAAGATCACAGGATGTCCCTTGGTAGAGAGAATCTTTCAGATCATCAAGTTGAAACATCAACCCAACTTTAACAAAAACCATCCCTACTCTGAACTAGATCTCCTCCTTGCTGACCTCTAAACTACCCAAGAGATGCTGGTGGCCCTTTTTCCTCCTTTCCCAGCGAGTGACCTCGTACAGTCATGGTTCAGGGCTCCAGCATTCAGAAAAAAAAAACAACTCCAAAAAACTTCTGCGGGACAGAAAAAAAGGCTGAAAAATTAACTGTCTGGCCTCTTCCTCTGCTGCGTTTATTGCTGTCTTGGCAGATGAATTTCAGGTTGCTGCCACAGCCGCAAACCGCTTGTTCTGCCAACTGTACATTACTAACATTGGAAGGTGTCCAGACCTAAGAATCTTTTTTTTTTTTCTTTTTTTTTCTTTTTCTAAAAGCATTTGCTTCATCCTTTAAATAGCAGCCCAGCAGGTTTGGGGGGTGTGGAGGAATGAGGAGGGACAGCTCAGCCCCAGTATTTGATCCATCTACAATCTTCCTCCAGCTCCTCCACCCCTCCATAAGTTTAAAACTGAGGATGATCCATGGTGGAGGTGGAAGGAGGAGGGAAAACCTGGTGGGATGTGACCTCTAAACCCTCTGGGGCTGGCAGCAGGGAGGATGTCCCCCCGAGGATGCTCCCAGATCTACCCATTCCCAAGCTGCTCATTTCCATGCTTGGAAAGTCATTAATTCATTAATTAACAACAGGATGTTAGCTGTATTTTCATTGAAATGAGGTTTAGCATCATTTTCTCCTGTGCTTTAGAGTTTTTCTTATTGCTTGGGCTGAATGCAACACTTGCTGGAATTATTTTCTATGATTCCAGAATTCTCTGTCCTGAGCACTCTGTAAGATGACATAAGAAAGCTCAAACTCCTCAGCTCCTCTTTGATACATGGAATTATGTCTCCTAATCTAATTTCCTGGGATTACCAATGGAGTGTTTGAAGAAGCCCAACCATGCTGGGTTTCCTAATGGAGGGTTAGAAGGAGCCTGGCCACACTAAAAAAAACACTTCAGCAACAAAACCACATCCTCAACAGCAAGCAAATATTCATCAGCTTTACGGATAAGAAACATAGAGGATGAGAAGAGGAGGAAGGACATGGGCATGGCAACACAGCTTCTTACAGTCCATATAACCACAAGGTAGCAGAAGGCTTTCTCAGGGTGCTTCAGAGTTAGGACACAAACCCAAGAGATCAGTTTGTTAAAGGCAGACCAGATGAAACAAAGCCATGTGTGTACTCATCCATCTGGAGACCAGTTCCTTCCAGAGGAGGAGGAGAGGAGGAAAGACATGGGCAGGGAAACACAACTTCTTACAGTCCATACAACCACAAGGACAGAAAATTGTCCCCAGTCACAAATATTCAGCTCACTTCTCCTCCCTCCTCATGTCAAATGCAGTAAACTAAGAACAAACAGAGGGGAAGTTTCTCTTCTGCTATAATTTGGATAAGCCAGTAGTAAGGAGCAAAGCTCAAGGTGTTGTATTTTTTTAAGCAGAGCTTGTCCTAGTTAATGTTCACCCCCGCTGGGCAAGGGCAGGAAAACTAATGAAGAGCACAGAAACCTGGGTGTCCCCAGCCTCCACCAAACTCCTCACATATCTGGGGAAAGCAATGTGAAGGAAATCCAAAAGCAGTTGTCCTCCTTCAGTGGGAAACCCTGGTGATGCAAGCAAATACTTCAACACCCAAACTTAGATGCCTGCAATAATAGCGAGCTGGGAGAATCTACAACAATGCCTGGTTTTGTGACAGGACAGGGGGCAATGGTTTGAAAATAGAGCAGGGCAGGTTTAAATGAGACATTAGGAAGAAGTTCTTCATCATGAGGGTGGTGACACACTGGCCCAGGTAGCTCAGAGATGATGGAGGTCCCACCCCTGTAGACATTCAAGGCCAGGTTTGCTGAGACTCTGAACACCCTGATTTAGTCCAAGATGTCCCTGCTTATTGCAGGGGATTGGACTAGATGGCCTTTGAAGGTCCCTTCCAACCTAACACATTCTATGACAAAGTATTTGAGCATGAGATGTGGGCATGATGCAGAGCAATTAAGAGCATGGCTGCAGCAGTTCCAGGAAGGATGCTGGGTTTGGAAGGACCTCAACAAGTCCCACTCCCTCTTTAAGACATTTACCCTTTCTCCTGCACATGGCTTGAGTCCTCTAGACTTCCACACTTCAGCCTACATGTTGAAAACCTGGGTGAATTTTAACCTTTATATGGCTTCCAAAGTGTATTCCTGGGCTGGAGTTGAATTAACATCTCTCTGGTCTGGCAGGAGAACAGTTCTGACAAGACTTTGTGGTTCTTCACGAAGTCCTGCACAGCAGGGAGCAAAGCTACCCCGTCCTTCACCTCAACCAGCAATAAACTGGGCTTCCGCACATAGTTAATAGCAGTATTACTGATAAAGGCTTAATGGGTTTGATTCTGAAACTTAACAAGCCCTTCTGATTATTTTAATCTATGAAGTATGAAAAACACAGAGCAAAGGGCTACCTTCTACCAGAAACCAAGGTGGCGTATTCAAGCCAATCAATAAGAGTCAAAGCATATCAAAGAGAAGGAAAATCACCACAAACCAAATTATTATCTCATGACTGTTCACTAATTAAGTCACAATTAGTGTCTAAAGAGTACCAAGAGAAGGCGCTGGCCCCGGAGCTTCCCTGCACAAGCCCTACCTTGCTCCAACCTCTTCATCTGCTGGATCTGATCCACGGTCTTCTTCAGGATCTTGCATTTGTCGGGTTTGACACTCAGGGTGTCAATGTCCCCAATGTTGGCAGACAGCAGCTCCGCCAGCTCCTCCAAATACTTGTTCTCCTGCTCCCGTCGTCGCTTTTCATTGCTGTTAAAGAAGGGGGGAAAAACACTATTAAAAAGTCACATTCATGATTTTTTTCTATACTCCTGGGCACTGTAAAAGAACTCAAAAACACTGTCTGGAGTGATGATAGGGCAAAAATCCAAATATCATAAAAATCCTAAGGAGTATATTCATATTTTAGACTATTTATATGCATATAATCTAAATTAATGCCATAAAAGATACATAGGGCTTGCTGTACACTCCCCAAAAAACCAGATCTCTAGCCATCAGAACTCTTTCATCCTCTGAAAAATACGAGGTACCTCAAAAATAACCTAGGAATGGTACATACAGCCTTTTGTTTTTGTATAACCAGACAAGTTTAACTCCAAATTCATACATGAAAGTGAACAATGTCCACTAGAGTTGACCAAAGTGACAATCTGAATCAATAGTGACAAGAGGAAAATGAAAAATATTCATGAGATCAACCTTTTTGTACCAGCAAAAGCAGCTTTACTTTTAGCTCCCACTTACTGGACATTCTCCCACCCATTTATATGTAAATACAAAAATGTATATGTAAATTCTGGGTAGTAAGAATATGCTATTTATGCTCTACAACAGGACCATCCTTGAATCCACTCTGAACATAGCAACACAGTCCTGTACAAAGATGTTTAAGCATCAAAGCAACCAAAAGGAGCTGTACATATGGGAGAGACACACCAAGACCCACTTTCCCTAAATACCTTCCTCTGCATCAACCACAGGATGGAATGAGGACACCTCAAGATGCCCTCAAAATGATTTGTGGTGCCTTTCAGCAGGTCGGTTTTCAAGAAGCCACCTAACTTTGTGGAAACATGCACAGAATACCCAACACTATTCAAAAAGTGCTGCCTGCAAGTCCCTACCATCACTCAGAATTGCAGGCTGGTAGGGGCTGGAAGCGACCTCTAAAGATCACCCAGTCCAGTCCCCTGTGAGAGCAGGGTCATCTACAGCAGGTCACATAGGAATGCATCCAGGCAGGGCTTGAATGTCTCAAGAAACAGAGGAGAATCCATCACCTCTCTGTGTCAGGACTCTGCCACACTCACAGCAAAGAAGTTCCTCCTCACGTTGACATGAAACTTGCTGTGTTCTAGTTTGTGCCTGGACACCACTGAACACAGACTGGCCCCATCCTCCTGACACCCACTCTTTAAGTATTTGTAAGCATTGGTAACATTGAGATTATTAGACACCAAGAAGCTGCTGAGACACCTGTAGGCAGGATGAGATGTTCCTGGTCTCAAAGAGGCCCCATCACTCAGTGGTTACAGAAGTTCGACTCTGTCGGATATTTCTGCCCTACAGGAGATGCCTCACATTGTCTTCATATCTGGAGACATTCAAACCCCGCCTGCACATGTTCCTATGTGACGTGTTCTTGGTGATCCTGCTCTTGCAGCAGGTTGGCCTGGATGATCTCCAGAGAACACTTTCAACCCTGGCCATTTTGTGATTCTGTGGTGGAACAAGCTCTGCAGTCTTCAAGAAGAGGTTTGGTTTAGTTTATTACAAGTCACCTAGAGCATGAATGTATCTTGATCACTCTGCAGAGATCTTTTACAAACCACATCTTCTCCAAAAGGGGGACAGGACACCACCAATCCTCACCTCTCAGTTGCTCCTCCAGTAGACTGCCCAGATGTTTTTTTATCATTGCCCAATTATACTTTGTTAGTGTAGTATACAGGTAGGTAGATGTTGGCTCTTGGGCACGTTTCTGCTGCTTAAATGTTCTCACATGAAAATATCTTATGACTGATGGGATAAGACTCTGTGAGAACCTCCCCTTGCTTTCTAAACTCACTCTCCACCATCTCAGTTCTCCCCCTGTCCATGTCTCTCCAGATGTTGTGGCTGCCCAGAGGAGGGGCAGGAATGACTCTGCCTCCAGTTTGGAGGACAGGCATAATCAAAAATTAAATGAAAATCAGAGAATGTGATGGGTTGGAATGCCCCTACAAAGGCCTTTCAGTCAAACTCACCTCCAGTAAGCAGGGACATCTTGCACAAGATCAGACTGCTCAGAGACTAAGCAAGCCTGGCCTTGAAATACTAAAGGTATGACTGGCTATGGATGTGGACAGCCCAAAACTGTGTTTCTGCCTGGGCTGCTGCTCCCATGACAAACATGAATGCGACCATCCATCAGAGACATATGGTTGGGCCTGGAAACACCTCTGAAAAGGGTTCATGTGCCCTCAATTCATAAAATCATGGAATTGGCTTGGTTGAAAAGGACCTTTCAGATCACAGAGTCCAGCCAGCAATACATCTCTGACAAGAACTATCCCTGAACCATATCTCTAAGCTCTATGTCTTCCTGGCTCTTAAATCCCTCCAGGGATGGGGCCTCCAATATTACCCTGGACGGCCTCTTCCAATGCTTGATAAACCTTTCAGTGACAAAAATTATTCCTAATATCCATCCTAACCCTCCCCCTGGTGCAGCTTAAGGCTGTTTCTTTTTGTTCTTCCCTAGCAGGTAGGCGGAAACGGGTACTAAGGGTGACAGGCAGAAAAACCAGTTAACCAGTTTCATGGAGTTAGGCTGGACATCCACAAGCCATGGACTCAGTGGAGCAGCACCTTGGCAATAGGTAGGCAAACACTTCTGTAAGTTGCTGAGCAAGTATTTTAGTGAAGGTCAAATTAATTCCTTGCTCTCCTCACAAACCAGAAAGCAAGAGAAGAGGGGAGGGGAGAGGGGAAAAAAAAAGAGAAATCAAATCCCTCTGTTGTGGGTGAGCTCATTTCATGAAAACTCTTAATGTCGCTGTTGCTGTGGCAACTTTCAAAAATGTAGGAGGGAGAATTGGCCAATTTTCCTTAGATAAAAGCATCATGAGAATATTATGGCAGTGGGCTGTTCTTTATGACTCCTGAGTATCATCAAAAGTGATAGTTAAACCTTCCAGGTTTTAACAAAGGAGTTTTTGAAGTTCACTTCACTGCTAAGCACACTGAGGACTCTGGGCAGCCCAGGGAGTAGGGTGAGGTCTCTCCTAACCATGTCTGTGAGCCAGGAGATGGTATGAAAAAAGGATGACACAGTGAGGGCTTTCCTCCCAAATTTCAGATGTTTCAGCTCCGGTGTTGGGGGCTGATGGAGAAGCCAGGGACAAGGATTTGACCCAACTCTTCTAAAAGTGCTGGGTAGGAGCGCTTTGCGGATATAAAAACTCATTGTGCTTGGACTAAGAAGGGGAATCATCCATCCAGAAGTTTTTACCCTTTGTTCATTCTTTGTCCTGTCTATTCTGAAAAACCTGACGTGCACAGCAAAAGGCTTTCTCAGGGTGCTTCAGAGTTAGGATACAAACCCCAAGAGATCAGTGTTTCACAAGCAGACCAGATGAAACAAAGCCAGTTGTATGTTCATCCATCTGGAGACCAGATCCTTCCAGCAGAGGTGCCCAAGCTGATCTTACTACTGATGGCTCTGTCACACACAGAATAGCCAAGGTTGTAAGGGACCCTTCAGTTCATCAAGACCAACCATCAACCCAACTCTGACAAGAACCAGCCCTGAACTGCATCTCTACGTTCTGTGTCTGCCTGGCTCTCAAGTCCCTCCAGGGATAGTGCCTCGACCACTGCCCTGGGCAGCTTCTTCCAATGCTTGAAAACCCATTCATTGAATAATGAATGAACAGCCCCAGAGGCTATTTCCTCTTGTACCATGGCCTCTTCCTTGGGAGAAGAGGCTGACCTCCCCTGGTTACATTGTCCTTTCAGTGAGTTGCAGAGATTGAGAAGGTCTCCCCCCAGATTCCTTTTTTCCAGGCTGAACAACTCCAGCTCCCTCAGCAGCTCCTCACAAGAAGTGTACTCCAGATTCCTCATCAGCTCCACTGCACTTCTCTCTACCTGCTCCCAGCACCTCAAGGGCTTTTATGTGGTTAGGGGCCCAAAGCTGGACACAGCACTGGAGATGGGGTCTACCAGTACCCAGTACAGGGAGGAGACATTTGAAGCAGCCACCATCAGCACATGGAAAAAAAGATATTTCAGATAATCATTTTTATTGCTGTATCACACCATAGAGCAGGAGGGTCTCCACAGGAATTTTTGAATATTGCAAAACCACAGATTTCTTGGGGAGAGGCAGAAGGCTTGGGATGACCTGCAGCCTTTGCAGAAATATCTGCTCCAAATTTACCCAGAGAAAGCTTTCTCAATGCTCTGAGCCCTCTTGATTTCTGTAATCAATACATCAACTTTGATAATGAGCCTCTAATCATCGTTTGCCACCTAACAGCGAGCTGAGCAGATGGGGAGCCGCATTTCCATCCTGCTCTATCTTCCACCACTGAAGCCACCGCGACAAGCAAAGTGAAGTTCTGGTGGGAAGTGTGAACATTTCCGAGGGGCTGAAACCCAGCTCCATCTGCTCAAGCAGACGGGATGGAGCAACGTCGTGGGAATGACAAAGTAGCCATGGCAGGGGGACAGGTGGGGAGCAACACACATACCTCTGGGCTGTATCACAGGGAGAGCCTTTCCTCTTGCGAGAGTCAGGGTTGGCAGGGTCCGTTGAGCTGTCCCCAAGGCCACTCATGTTGCTTGACCTACTTTGCACCTGCAAGCAAGGAGAGACAGGTTGAGGACAAGTGTTTCTTCCACAACAGAACCAAGAATAAAGACCAAGCAACCTCTGAAGAGGTAGCCAACCTGATGCAAGTCTTTCTTATTGAATCAACTGTGAAGAAAAAGATGAGAAGGGAAGACAACATATATTCACAGTACTCTCCTTTTGGTGTCCTTTGGCCAAGTGAGCCCTCACCACCAACACCATTATCCTTCCATCACAGACTGAGCTCCTTACAGGATCCACAGATTTTACCTTCCTGACCTTACAGACTTTTCATTGAATTATCAAATGGCAGTGGTTAGAAGGAACCTTCATTTGCCATCTAGTCCAACCCCCTGCAGTGAACAGGGACATCTTGCATTAGATCAGGTTGCTCAGAACCTCATCAAACCTGGCTTTCAATGTCTCCAGGGATGGACCCTCCACCACCTCTCTGGGCAACCTGTGTTTGTATGATTTTTGTGGCTAGGGGGGTCCTACACGATTCTGGCTTCTCAGTGACCCAGTTCTATGCTCAACACTGATAATCTGTACTCCAAAAAAAACAAAAGACCCACCCTTCATACAGTTTTACGGGGAAAGAGCCCATTTTTCAGCAGCACACGGGTATTTCTGCTAAAAGTGAACACACACAGTTCCTGAAATCATTTTAGCAATGTTAGGGATCAATGCTGCCAGCATAAGAGCTTGTCCATCCAAATCAGAAACCCTGAGGAGATACCAGCAAGCTGGCCATGACCAGGTACCCGAGTTCATCCCCTGTGTCTTTGGCAGTTTTGTGAGAAGGAATGATGCCAAAATAAATATAAAGAACGGGGGTGGGGGGGGGCAGGGA
>VZTY01027117.1:59844-190882 GCA_013400935.1 Turnix velox
GGTATTCATCATTACACTAATTCTATTTTCCACATTATCAAAACAAAATAAAAAGATGTGAATTATCATGCCTTAATGCTTTACTCCCCTAATAACACCACAGGATTTCCAATAGTTTTCTGATGATGGCCATCACTACATCTAGCCAACACAAAGATCCTGAGTGATTTGAACTGACAACACAGAAGATGGAGTCAACTCCTGAAAACTTAAAGAGGACTGCTTATTTCTAAAATGTGCTTCCCACATCTGGGATGAATTTGACCCCAAAAAAGTGCTTACAAAACACCACTAATGTCTGTTGGAGAGAGACACAATTATTCGGCTGTTTTGAAGACAATGACAATGTTGGAAAAGTCCCTCACATTACAGCTATTTATCATCAAAATATAACCCATCTGTGTGTGCACAGTCCCAATTAAAGGTAATTAAGAGCATACTCAAGAGTGTTGCAAGGACACATCTATATTGTTCCCTTCAGAAGTTCATCATCATTGAATCACAGAATGGTTTGGGTTGGAAGGGACCTCAAAGATCATCTGGTTCCAACCCCCTGCCCTGCGCAGCTCTTCCTCTAACCACCGGGGTCAGAACAAAGCTTAATTTTTTCTATACATTTTTTTTGAAACAACTTTTTCAGATCACAAAAGGAACAATGAAGGTGTAAAGCAGAGAAACAAGAGGCACTGGGTGAGGAGGAGTGAGTCACTTGCTGACCTACTGTGCATGATGCAAGTTTTGGGATGAGATTTTACAAAAAAAGGACTTCTTTTACTCACCTCATCCCAAACAAAAAGAAGAGAAATACAAAGTCCTGAAAAAGCATTGGTGTTTTTTTGGTGGCTCAAGTTGTCAGAAACAAATGTCACATCTGGTTTGTGCAACACTCCTTGGGGGAGGGTGAAAAATCCCTGTCTCTGTTATGTCATTGCTCCTGCCTGCTGAGACATTGCCTTCCAACCAAATCCTGCTTCCTTGGTACCTCACCCTATTTTCCCATCTGTGTTTCCTCCCACCTCTCATTTACTCTTTGAACCCTCTGTCTCTTCATTCTGAAGGAAGTGCAACCTGCCCCAATTTGTTCAGAGAAGCTGCAGCTGTCCCACCCCAGGTTGGGTTCAAGGCCAGACAGGACATGGCTAGGAGCAACACAGATTGGTAGGAGGTGTCCTGGCCCAGTGGAAGGGTGTGGAACTAGATGGCCTTTGAGGTGACTTCCAACACAAAGTATCCTGTGATTCTTCTGCCTGAGTCTCATGGAGATGCTGCCAGATGGACCCTCTAGCTCTGGGACACCTAACCAACATGTGTTGCAAAGCCCATGAAGTGTGGACAGCTGGGTTTCTCTAGTTTCTCATTATACATCCTAGCCTGAAAATCCCCTCTCAACATGAAGCGATAACAAAATCATAGAATAGCCAGAGCTGGAAGGGTTTTCTGGAGATCATCCAGTTCAATCCCCTGCCAGAGCAGGGTCAATGGAGCAGGCCATATAGGAACATGTCCAGAGATGGAGACTCCACCACCTCTCTGGGCAGTTTGTGCAGTGCTTCTGTTGTTATGTAATACTGATGATGCTCAAGTCAAGGCTGGATGAGACATGCTTAAGGGTCACCTATGCTGCACAGGGTCATGCAGCATACCTTACGCAGTCATAAGGGATGCATGAAGAGAGAGGTGATGAATAAAAGTTTACTTTCACTAGGGAAATCTAGAAGTGAAGGCAGGGGGGGAATCCATCTTGCCTGATCGTGCATTACTCATGTAGAGTTGAGTGGAGCAGCACAGAGTAGTGTAGAGTAGAGTAGAGCAGTGTAGCATAAAGAAAAATGGAGTAGAGCAGAAGCAAGTAGAGCAGAGTATGTGTTATTGGAAGGATGACGAATTCAGAGAGAGCACAGCATGCTCCTGCATCCCTGTGACCGTCCAGCCTGGAAGGCTGGTGTTTGCTTTCCTTCCAAGGAAATTAGTGCAGAAATCTTAATTATCACTGGCTGTGCAATGGAAGCAGGCTAATAAAAGCTGTCAGCTCAGGGAGGCAGTAGAGTGGAAGCCTGCCATCTCAATCCACTGCATCTGCACCCACCTGCTGATCCTGCAAGGCAGGGGACAAGGAGGACACCTACTGAAGGGTGTAGGCTTTCCATTGTCACCAGCACAGAGGAGAAAGGAGTACAGCAGTTCCTAGGAGATCATTTCTGTACCCCACTGCCAATATACCATGGTGGAGCAAAGTTTAAACATCACTGATTGTAGAATCTTAGAGTTGGAAGGGACCTTCAAAGGCAGTTCAGTCCAACCAACCTGCAGGGAGCAAGGACATCTTGCACAACATCAGGTTTCTCAGAGCCTGGGCAAGCCTGACTTCAAACGGGGCCTTCCCCATCTCTCTGGACAACCTGATGTGATGGTGATGAAAAGCCACTCATCAACCCCTGAACTTACCTGTTATGGAAGATTCAACATTTTGACAGCTAAAAAGATGGGTTGACTTCTCTGTCTCATTACTCCCATCCCTCGGGGGGCTGAAGCTGGGGGATGTGGGCACCAGCTCAGGTCAAGGAGGGAACAGGAAGCGCAGGAAAGCTGAGGAGGAACTGTTTGCAAGGGCATGGAATGACAGGAGAAGGGGCAGTGCTCTTTAAACAAGAGAGGGCAGGTTTAGATGAGACATTAGGAATTAGTTCCTCTCCATGAGGGGAAGGGATCACACTGATCCAGGCTGCCCAGAGAGGTGGTGGAGCCATTCAAGGCCAGGCTTGCTGAAGCTCTGAGCAATCTGATCTAGTGCAAGATGTCTCTGCTCACTGCAGGGGATCAGAGTAGGTGGCCTGTGCAGGTCCCTTCCAATCTAACACATCCTATGATTCTGCAATAATCCACTTCCTGAAGACCTGTATCACCCTTAGAGAGGCAATGGTCCAAAGAGAAGGTGTGCATTTTAATACAGACATCATCCCTTATCATATCTGTAGACTCTCAGAAATCATCCCCCTCCAGCCTGGGGATAATTCTGGCAGCCAATTTGTTCAACAAATGAATGGGAAAACACAGGAAAGGGCTTTGCCTCAGCATGAGGAAAATTAATAATCCAGATGCAGGGAATCAATATTTGATGCCTAAGGAGAGCTCTGGAAATCCACAATGTTGTGCTGTTATTTTCCTGAGCTCTCTTTTAAAACAGACCTCAGCTAAAATACACCAGACAGGAGGGAATGGATGTACTGCTTATTATATTAATTGCAATCACCCCCTCGTTACCTGGTGCTCACCCACATCTGTTTGTTGGAGCCATCTGGTGTCTGTCTTAATTAAACAGCACACTCAGAGGGGCAGGGACTGTCACAGCACAAGATTTTCTAACCCCTCTGTCCAAGCCTCTCGGAGCTACCTCCATGAATCTCCTCCACAGCCAAGTATCACAGAATCATAGAAGGTGTTGAGTTGGAAAGGACCTTCAAAGGCCATATAGTCTAACTCCCCTGCAGTGAGCAGGGACATCTTGCACTAGATCAGGTGCTCAGAGCCTCAGCAAGCCTGGCCCTGAATGTCTCCAGGGATGGCACCTCCATCACCTCTCTGAACAAGCACGTGAAAAAGACTCAGGAAACAGGAAGCCAAATAAAAACCCACCTCAAAAATCAATCATATAAGCTCAGTAAAAATCACACTGCATTGCAGAGGGTTTCCAGGAGTCAATGATGACCCATAGCTTCTGCCCAGGATTCACCTTTCAAGTTGCTCTGGGGTTGTTAGGCAGAACAACAGACCACCACATAACATCAAAATCAATGGTGGTTTGATCTGTTACAGAGAATCCTCAGGAGGGCCACAAGGATGACCAGGAGGCCAAAGCATCTCTTCAATGAGGACAAGCTGAGAGAGTTGTGGCTGCTCAGCCTGGAGAAGAGAAGGCTGTGGGGAGATCTTCTATTGGCCTATCAGTACCTGAAGGAGGCTAAAGATACTGGTAGGAGACTGTTGGCAAGGGCATGGAACAATAGGATAGGGGCAATGCTCTTTAAACTAGAGCAAGCCAAGTTTAGATGGGACATTAGGAGAAATTTTTCCCCATGGGGGTTGTGAGACACTGGCCCAGAGAGGTGTTGGAGGCCCCATCCCTGGAGACATTCAAGGCCAGGCTTGATGAGGCTCCGAGAAACCTGATCTAGTACAAGATGTCCTTGCTCACTGCAGGAGGTTGGTCTAGATGGCCTTTAAAGGCTCCTTCCAAACCAACACATTCTATGATTCTATGATTTCTTTGCTCTCAGGATGAGAACATAGCACAAACAGAAACTGAGGTGAACCCACATATGGAGATGCGACTCAGCTGCCATCCTTGAGCAGTCTTCTTCTCAGAGCTGATCATGTCTCAACACCAACAAGCATTGCCTTGGCGATGTTTACAGCAGAGGTAAAACATAACATCTAGAAGCATAACCTTTCCTCCTGGTAATTGATTAAAGTGGGTTAATTTATCCAGCTTCTGAAAGGGGAAAAATCAGGCTAATTCCCTTGCAGTCACAGAACATTATACACTTAGTTTTCCATTACACTCATGAGTTACACGTTGCAATTACACAATTTTCTATATGTGGGGAAGAAAGAATTTGGCAGAAGGTACAAATACATCAAGTTCTCCTGTGACACAAATTAACCAGTAGTACCAGACCATAATGCTTCCAAAAATCACCATAACTCACAAGCAGCAAAGGGACTGCTGCATCCTGCATCAGAGCACAGAATGGGAACTCCATCAGCATGGATGGAGCTTGGCCACCAGCAAGGTCACTGCTGCCCTTGACAAAGCCAGTTCTAACTAATTCAACCCTTTTGGACTGGATTTTTGGAACAATTTTGACACTTAAATTGTTGTCAAGGATTGGAAGGGGTTTGAGACAACATCCATGGAAATATTTAAGAGACAGGAAGACACAGAGCTTAAAGATATGATTTAGGGCTGGTTCTTGTCAGAGTTGGGTTGATGGTTGGACTCAATTATCTGAAAGGTCCCTTCCAAAATAGAACATTCTGTGATTCTATACTTTCTCCTATTCCCACCATCATCAGTATCTGTAGGTGTTTCTAAAGTCACTGAATCACAGAGCTGCTCTGGTTGGAGACGACTTAAGAGATCATCTAGGCCACCTATCAAGTTCTTGCATTCATCATGGCAGATGGTTTACAGCTTCTCCCTACCACCAGCTAGGACCTCTCATTTCCACTGTCTTTCTCTAATCTAGTCTCCTTCTTCTAAGCTCTCCATAGGATTTCTAATGCTCACACTGCTGGGTAAGGTTTATTTTATTCTCTCTGGCTTCAATTCATCCAAGCGAGGAAAGCCAAAATGTTGAGGATCACTAACAGGAGCTGTGAAAATGTAAAAAGATTTGAGTGGGTGGAGGAGGAGAAATGACAGAAGAAACCCTCAATAACAGCTTTCACTGGGAAAGAAAAAGGCAAAGCAGCAAGGTCAAATAAGCCAGAGCGACAGGACCTGACAAACAGTCATCTTGACAGGATGTGAATTTTTCATACCATAACAGAATGGTTTGGGTTGGAAAAGGTCTTTAAAGATCATCTAGTCCAACACCCTGACATGGGGAAGGACATCTTGCACTCAATCAGGTTGCTCAGAGGCCCAAACAACCTGACCTTGAACACTTCCAGTGGTGATGTATCAGAATTTTCTCCCAACAGCACTACTCAGAGGAGCAAAATGGTGCTCCAGAGAAGATGTCATTGCTGTTACCTCTGCATGGACCTACTGAGCTCAACAGCTCAACAGCCATTATTGCTTGGGAGAGGAAGTGCCAAATCAAGACATCTAACACTGAGAATATGTCACACCAAGAACCAACCAAACAAGAACCTTCCCAAAGAGAAGCTGCAGTATTCTCTCCAACTGGACAAGCCTGAAGATGGTCTACTGCTTTCTCATGGTGTCACTTCCCACAGGGACAAGTTCAACCACACAGGTGGGGGCAAGGTCAACTACAGATGCAGATCCAACAGGAGGCTGAAAAACCCCAGCATCTGAGCAAACTGATCTAGTGCAAGATATCCCCACTCACTGCAGGGGGTTGGACTAGATGGCCTTTGAAAGTCCCCTCCAACCCAACACATGCTATCGTTTTACAATTCTATGATCTCAGAGCTCTCAAGAAAAGCAAGTCAGAAGAAAGCCCTTGCAGCATTGTCTCCAAAATTATGTTCCATCTCTTAAGAGGATTTTTCTCTTACCAAAACAAAGCACAGAATTATAGAGCTCATTTGAGAAGAGTGCTGTGGTTTCCCTGTGAATAAATTAATCGATTTTATTGGGCTTAATACTAAATTCCTGACTGACGGCTCCACTTCTGAAGATGCAAGATGACGGCTGGCTGCCACAGATGAAGTCTGGAAGGCAACAGCTCGAAGAGCTAAGTGAGATTCAATGAGCACATAAAAAATAAAAATACAAAAAAGTGTGGGTTTAACCCCTTGATGACTACTTCACTATGTAATTTTAGTTAGATAGCCTGATCTCTAGCTATCTGAGAATCAAGAGACAAAGCACAGTTATTATCCTGCTTTGGATCTAATCTTTATTTAGCCACCCATAAGTAAAGTGCTCGCCATCATCATGATTTTCTTAAATGATAAAAATACACATTTTTTCCAAGTATAGAATTAAAAATAGATAAATAAGAAGCCTGATTGCTAAGACAAAGCTTTTGAAAATCTATAAGGTAAAACATCCACATTAGATGGCACCTTGCATGTCTCAACCTGGGCTTCCAGTAACAGTCAGCTTCCTGCAAGTCCTTACCTGCTACCCACATTCTAGCTCATAGAATTATAGAACGTCTTGCGTTGGAAGGTACCTCCAAAGGTCAACTGGTAAATCTCCCCTGTAGTGAGTAGGGACATCCTGCACTAGATCACATTGTTCAGAGCCTCATCAAGCCTGGCCTTGAACATCTTTAGAGATGGGGTCTCTAGCATCTCAGGTACTCCAGAGCTTTCTGGAATCAATTCTCCATCCCAAAACTACCAATCAATACCTACCTGTTACCACACAGAGACTACGTTCTCTGCAATGGAGGGGACCAAAGAAGATGTGGAAACGCACAACCCCCTGTCCTAGGCATAGACCAGGGCCAGAGGTATCAACTGGGGCTCCCTGTACTCTCAAAACCAGAAGATCCCACCTTGGAGCACAACATCACTCCTACCAATGCTCACAGAGTGTAGACTAGGCATAGACTAGGATCAGAGATGACAGCTGGAGCTCCCTGCACTCTCCAACCCTCCCCCTCCTGGGAGAAGGCTATCACTCCTACTAACGCTCATGGGGATGGGGATGAGTGTCCCTCTCTGCTTGTGCCACCATGAGAAGGTTTTGCTCACCAGGGAAGCAATTAGAGTAAGAGAGAATGGGGGGAAAAAACTTCCTGAGTTTGATTTCTTTTCTGCCAGAAGTAAATCTTTTGAAACACCATGGAGGGAGGAATGCATTAGAAAAACAAAACCACAGAGTAGCATAAAAAATAAAGCACTAGCAGCTTCTTCCAAACAAAGCCAAAACCTTGTGAAACCCAACAAAGATCTAGGCAGAGAGATTCTTCAATAATTGGATTAATGGTGTTAAAGGAACTTACTCAAGCTGCCACCAGCTCCATCCTTCTCTACTCACATGTAAGTGATGCAGGACGGAAGTGTCACATCTACCCTTCACATCCATGTAATTTTGGAGCTACACAAGACAATCTGTAACCAGCTTATGGATCATTGCTGGTGCCTCTATCAGGGCTGAAACCATGTTTTCATCTGCTTGTATGAGGTGGGATGGGGTCATCATCCTTCTACTCAGGATGAAGGAAAGCATCCAGCCTCCAGAGTATGCTCAGGAATAAAAAATGTACAGGGTTGAAAGGGAATTTTAAAGGCCATCTAGGCCATTTTGTGATTCTCTGGTCAAACTACACCCACTCTGTTGCTTTAATCTTTTCCTTACAAATGCTTTTAATCACTTTGTCACTCACAATGCTCTTCTAGGAACAATTGCTGCTATCTGTCTGCCAAGGAGGTGATCTCAGCTGTGCCTAATCCTTTGTTTGCTTAGCTAATTACACCTAGGTATCTATCTACACCACTGGAACCCCCCAACCCTTCATTCTCTTTTTCCAAATACCCACAAGTGCTGCTCTGCCACTGTTGCATTTCACTTAAGTTCCCATCCAAGATCGTGCACCATATTCAAAGAATCATAGAATGTGTTTAGCTGGAAGGGACCTTCAAAGGCCATACAGTCCAATCCCTTGCAGTGAGTAGGGACATCCTGCACTAGATCAGACTGCTCGGAGCTTCATCTAGCCTGGTCTTACATGTGTCCAAGGATGGGGCTTCCATCACCTCTCTGGGCAATCTCTTCCATTGTTTCACCACCATCATAAGGAAGAACTTCTTTCTAATATCTAATCTAACCCTGCCCTATTCTAAAAACCATTGCCCCTCATCCTATTGCTCCATGCCCTGGCAGACAGTCCTTGCCAGCTTTCCTGTGGCCCCTTTGAGGTACTACGAAGTGTTTTCACAGCCTCCTCTTCTCTAGACTGAACAGACCTAATTCTCAGCCTGTCTCCATGGCAGAGATGCTCCAGTTCCCTGATCACCCTCATGGCCTCCTGTGGATCCTCTCCAGCAGCTCCATGTCCTTATTGTGCTGAGAGCTCCAGAGCTGGATGCAGTAACTCCAGGTTGGGTCTCAGGAGAGCAGAGCAATGGAGGGTCACCTCTCTCCACCTGCTGGCAAGGGCTCTTCTGATGCAGCTCAGGACATGACTGTCCTTCTGAGCTGTGAGCAGACATTGTTATGTCCAGCTTTTCATCCATCAGAAATCCCAAGTCCTTTTCTGCAGGGCTGCTCTTTGTCACATCATCATATAGTACTACCAACTACTATGGATTTGAAAAAAAACCAAACATAATACCAACCTCAACCCTGTAAATGGCAGCAGGACCCATTCTCCCTGTGACTTTTGATTTTTTTCCCCTTGTGAGTACTGATTAAAGTTATCTTTGACTTGAGTCTTATCCTACGTATTTCAACTCTTCAAGTCCCACAGCCATTCTTCATCAGAGAGATGTTCCAGTTTCCTCATCATCCCCATAGCCCTGTGCTACCACCTCCTCAGCAGTTCCTGTCCTCCTGGAACTGGGGACCACTTCTGTTTAGAATGACAGAATGGGAAAGATTGTAAGGGACATTTCAGATCATCAAGTTCATCCACCAACCCAACTCTGACAAGAACCAGCCCTAAACCATAATCTCCTAGCTCTACGTCTGTTCATCTCTTAAATCCCTCCGGGGTGGTGCCTCAACCCCTGCTCTGGGCAGCCTGTTCCAAAACCTGGGCAGCCTGACCAAACCCCAGTGAAAAGGAGAAGCCTCCTGAACTCAGTATGGGTGGTACTACACAAGGAGAAAAAGCCACCAGTCACGAGTGCTGCTACATCCACTTACTGCCTCAGGGTGCATGGTAGAAGGAGACATGTCTCCTTTGTCCCCTGCTTCAGGACCTCCAACCACACACCCAACCACATGAACAGCAGAAAATATCCCATAGCAAATAATTCCTATAATTTCAAATACACATGTAAATATCATGGTACTCCCCTCCACATGTGAATCCCAGCCATGTCCAGAGAGCAGCATGGATAAAATAGGCACAAGGAGAGATCCTAAGAGCCACCAACAGGTACCTGGGGGAGCCCTGAGTGAGGTATATCAGAAAGAGACACAGCTCATTCCACTAATCATGTCTGAAAAGAAGAAATTCTCCATGTAGGCAAAGCCCTGCTCCAGTCCAGAGTGGGATTTCACCCCTGATGGAAACCACAACATGGAGAAGCAGGAGCTGAGTGGTCTCCCACCCACCCATCCTTGTATCCTGGTCTCATCAGGTTCTTTTAAGAAAGGAAACTTCTGAAGCCTACCTTGGATACCTGATTCATGGTCTCCAAAGAGTGAGGAGCATGGGGTGGGTTCCTTTGCAAAGACCAGAGAAGGATGGGAGCACTCAGAACCCCGTAAAGCAAAGGGGACCAGTTGGGACTTTGCCTGCACCCACAATGTCACATCTCCCCCACTTCCAACCATCAGATTCAGGAGATAACACTGTACCTCAAACCTCAAATCACATATGTTTTTTATTTTTCAGGTTGAAGCTACTTGTTTAATTAAGAGCTGCCTTGATAATGGAGGTTTGCAACCAATCCCCTTTTCAGTCTTCAGCCTCAAGGGATGTAGGGGCTGGAGCTTCTCAGTGTCTTGAGAGGAGGAGCTGATCTATTCCAGGAAATCAGAAGGGAATTAATTAAATGCTAATGAAGCCCTAGGGTGATGGAGCAGAACCTTGGGACAGGGTTTAGCTTTGCACACAGCCAGGGACCATTGCAAGGAGCAGCAATGACTTTGTTTGGTTCTCCTGCAGCAGTGGTGGTAACATCACAGGAGAAAAGGAGGTGGTGATGAAGGGGACTACAGAGGGACTTTATACAAAGGCAAGGAGGAATAGGATGAAGTGCAATGGCTTTGAACTAGAAGAGGGGAAATTCAGATTAGACATCAGAAAGATATCCTCAGCTGTGTCCTCAGCCTCCTCGCACATCTCACCTTCCCAAGCTTATTTCTCCAGCTCTGGAGTCTATAAGGAGAGACACGTTGCTGTTAGAGCCGGGACAGAGAAGGCTTTGGAGATGGTGAAGACTGGAGCCCCTCTGCTATGAGGCGGGGCTGAGAGAGTTGAGAGGGTTCAACTTGGAGAAGAGAAAGCAGCGGGGAGACCTTAGAGCCCCTTCCAGTCTCTAAAGGGGCTCCAGGAAAGCTGGAAAGGGATTCTAGAACAGGGAGAGGAGCCACGGGATGAGGCGGAATTGTTTTAAACTGGAAAAGGGGAAATTTTTATGAGATATTAGGAAAAAAAATTATTATTCTGAGGGGGGTAAGCCCCTGGCCCATGTTGTCCAGGGAAGCTGTGGCTGCCCCATGCCTGGAGGGGTTTAAGGTCAGATTGGATGGGGCTTGGAGCAACCTGGGCTGGTAGGAGGTGTCCTTGCCCAGGGGGTGGGACTGGGGCTTTAGGTTTCCTTCTCACCCAAATCATTCCATGATTCTATGATTTTCACATAAAAGATACTACAGTCACAACATAAAGAACACTTCCATGAGAAAGCAAGGTAGTATGATGGCAGAAACTCAAATTTGTTGGGAAAGGTAAAGAAGGAGCAAAAGCTAATGACGTCACCTTGTGCCCTTTCAACAACTGTTGGATCCTGATGGCTTTTGCCAGGAAGAATAATAAAAGTCAAACTAATTAAGCGCTGAACAAGCCCACTGTACAAAGTGTGAAAATTTTAAGAAGTCTGGCAAGTGGCTGGGAAGCACTCAGCTCCCAGCTCTGCTCTCCTGCTGTTGCTCTGGGAGCAACCATGATGCAAAAGCTGATCTTTAAATTGTATTTAGTTGTTTGGTTTTTTTAAACATTAAATCAGAATTCCAAAATGAGGTCATGGTGGAAAGCATCAGTTTTGAAAATATTTCTCACCATGCCATAGTATCTACTGCTTTTAACAAAATTAATTTAATACTAGTTTTCACAGGAACCTAAGCAGCCCCAGGAAGGTGTCCCAGGACACTCAGTAGCCCTTGACATCCTATATAAACTGGTATCTACCAAGAAGTTCATTCTAAGGTTTTAGTTCCTCACCCTCCCCACACAAAAGCTGAAGAGCTGGAGCTCTGCCCAGTTGCAGGAAGGGATTTTGACCTCAACCACCTCTTTCCTCAACTGATGGATGGTAGATGTTCCACCTCAGGTGGCCCCCTCTGCTGACAAAGGTATTTTATGTCCTCCACAATGTCTCACCACCATCAGAAAGCCAAAGCCCTGGGAGCCAGCATAGATGGATGCCTGTATTTCCACTGGGAATTGTGGGCTGGTGGTGCTGGAGCAACATCACCATTGCTGGTGTAGTTGGTAATGTCATTGCAAACACAAGCCACAGTAGATGTCACACTTCAGCTGACATCACTGCAAGATCCTGTGTCCTCTTGGCCAGCAAGCATAACTACACCGATGCATCAAACCTGATTAACCCACTCAAGTCCAAGTTGCTCTCTCCAAATACCAGAGATGATCCAGTTTTGTCCACTCAAGAGGGATGGAACAGTCTGAAGTTGCACCAGGGGAGGTTTAAGATGGATATTACACAGAAAGGGTTATTGAGCACTGGAAAAGGCTGCCCAGGCCAGTGGTTGAGGCACCATCTCTGAAGGTATTTAAGAGTCAGGCAGATATAGAGCTTAGAGATGTGATTTAGGCTTGGTTCTTGTTAGAGTTGGGTTGATGATTGGACTCAGTGATCTGAAAGGCTCTTTCCAACCTGGGCCATTCTGTGATTCTATCATTCTATCTCCATGAATCTTGCACTGACCTCCTGGACACAAGTAGATTTGTATCCAATACATATCATGGTCCCAATAAGAACATGAGCATGAATCCACTAAATCTAATTTGGACTGCTTCAAATTAAAATCTCCTTCACTTGTTGTATGGTCTTGCAGTGAGACTTGCATCATCACTGATGCAACACTGAAGCATTATTTCCCATAGTATGTCATTCACCAAAAACTCACCTTGCCCACCACCACCATCAGCATCTCCATAAAACCACTAGAGGATGGGGTCAGAGACATCCAGTGGAAAATACAAAAGAACAAGTATCACTGAGATGCCCCAAACAAGTGGAACATTGAAATTATGAGGAATCTGCTTTCAGGTCTGAGCTCTTCTCAACCCTCTTGACAAATCACTGCAGCATCTTCAAAAACACCTCATCCATCTATGGATGCACAACACATTCTGCTACTCCGCCTTAAGCCTGGACCTTAAGTTTTTCATGGAAAATTCAGTTCTTTTGTCACTAGGGTGTCCATTTTTCATAGAACTACATCAGCAACACAAAAAAATCATGAAGGGTGAAAGAAAGTGCTCTGATGGAGATCTAAGACTCAAGAAAACCATCACAATACCCAACACTCAGACCGAATTCTTGTGCTACTTAGCAATGCACTGAGGATGTCTGTAATTAAAAAAGAGAGAACCAAGTTGGGAAGTGGGGATTTGCTTGTGCCACTCAAGAGAGGTGCAGAGCTGCCTCTGATAACAATTTATGCAGTGTTTTAAAGGTTTACATAAATCCCAAACAACCTTCTCCATCGCTCTAACATGGTGAGTGATGCCCATCCCAACCAGAGACTGTCGATGTTGGGTTTAGGGTGTTAAGCTCAACAACACCCTCCTCAAGCATCATGAGCTCAGATGATGACTTTTTTTATTCAGCATGTGGAATCACAGAACTAAAGACTGGTCAGGGTTGGAAGGGACATCTGGAGATCATCCAGTCAAAAATCCAGAGCAAGGTCACACAGAACAGGTCACACAGGCACACGTCCACCATCTCTCTGGGCAGCCTGTGCCAGGGCTCTGCCACCTTCCTCATACTGAGATGGAACTTGCCATGTCTCCTTATCATCTTGGGGTCCCTTTGCTGTCCTCTCTCCAACCATTCCCTGACCTTCTTGATCTGGGGATCCCAGTGCTCCAGATGAGGCCTCACCAGGGCAGAACAGAGTAGACCTCTTTCCACCTGCTGGCCACATTCATCCACCAACTCCAGGGTGCCACGGAGAAGGGACTGTCCCAGGTCCAAGGATCTCCAAAGGCAGGAGAAATTCAAGCCCAACTCAAGCAACCCCCACCATGAACTTCACAGGGGTTGAGCTCCCTCTGATTGTGCAAGGCTTTGCTAAAGAAAACCCGTACCCATGTGAAATCATTAACTTCTTCCACTGCTTTTACTTCTCCCATCAATGATTAACAAACATGAAGCAATCAGCATTTTTTCTTCTTTTAACGAGGAAGGCTTTTCTTTTTTTTTTTCCTTTCTTTTTAAAAAGAAAAGACCTCACTTCTGCAAGCCTCCGTGCCAGCTTCCCCCCTCCCTCCATCCTCAGCTCCAACATTTTACAGATTGATTTTCAAGGTCACTGCTGAAAGTACGTCATTTTTCTTCTTAGCAACATTCTTCCCCAAGCATGACCAGATCCAACACCAGCCCACGTGAGGGTGCAGCACCAAAAATGGCCTCAAAGTTCAATCCATGAAAGGAATCCCAAGTAAAACACCCTCGAGGGCAGGGAGCTTTGGAAAATTCAAATATCATTCAGTAGCTGGATGCTGGCTTTTCTTGGCACTGGTATTTAAGCGGTGAATAAAGTGACAGCAAAGGTTTTATGCCCCCTCCAAATCCCATGCAGAGGAGCACAGGGAGGCTGTAAACCCCTACTCTTGCCTCTAAATTCACCCCTAATTCCAGGGGGATGGATCTCTTGTCCCTTACCTGAGCGCACCCTGTCTCCCCACAATGCTGGCTCCTGCTTGCTCCCAGCTTTGTGCTCTCCCCAGCCATCACAGCAGGGAAAAAGGAATCATCAGCGGTTTCTCCCAGCCCTTTCCCAGAGCTTCTTGCCACTAAAGAAACCCAGTAGCCATCACTGATGGCACGACCTGCCAGGAGGCTCTGACAGCACTGGAGGGAGTGAGAGCAGCAATGCCAGCAGCTAACAGCAATGGGGAACAGAATCAGTCCCATCCTAAAGATGCTGTTTTGTTTTTTTAATTTTAAAATAAAAATATAAACCTCTCAAAATCAAAAGCCAGATGGTGTTAAACTTGACCCTCTTCTATATTCTAGAAAAATTATCACAGAAAAAAACTCCAGTGGAAGAAAAATCCTTTCCTCAAATCCCATCAGCTCTCCTGCACCTCCCACCTCCCAGCTTGCAGCTGCTCCATCCAAAATGAGCATTTTTCCACTTAGAAATAACTTTTTTTTTTCCTAGTTTCTGATTGTATTATCCCAAAACAGCAGTTTTTTCAGGGCCTAATTCACTTTTTCTGCTCTTCGCAGTCTTGGAGGAATTGGGAAGTGCCTAACACAAAGTAAAAATCTAATAACTCAGAAATACAGGAAGTTTTAAGAGTTTACCTACAAATTCCATCCCTTCAGCTGTTTGATTTTTTTACAGCTCCAGCAGTAAAAAAAATACCCTTGCTGGAACGGCCAGGCTCTGGGAATGAATTTGATTCCAGCTTCTGCGTTGAATGGATGATTAATGGATGCCTTTGTCCTGGCAGCATCTGCATTTTGTGCAAACTTCAATAGGAACCTAGGCATAACATACCAGACCTGTATTTTTCACTTCATCTCTTGGCCTCTGAGGAAAAATGAAACTGTGGATTGGGCAGAAGTGAATGCAGCAGCACCACAAAGAACGAAAATCCCAGTAAAACCCAGCTCTCCCAGCACAGAGTTAAATAAGAGGAAGAATTTCAAATACATTGGATTTACAGAAGTTAGAGAGCAGCTCTATTTTCTTGCTGGATCTCGTGGGCATGGTGATTAATTATGGAGGATGTGGAACATGAGCAAGATGGGGGGGGAGCCTGTTCCCTGCTGGCAGCTTCATCCCCAGCTCCATGAGCTGCTCATCCATCACCCACTGCTGGCAAACCCCAGCCTCAGCTCTCTGACCTTCAGCGATTCCCACCAAAAAGAAACAGCAAAAACAGGTTTATTTGTATCTTTTTCTTCTTCATATTCCAATTTGTGCTAGTTCCCTCTTGTCCTGTCACTGGGCACCACTAAAAACAGACTGGCCTTGTCCTCATCACATCCCGCTTTAGGTTTCAGTGACCACTAAAAAGATCCCCTCTCTGTCTATTCTTCTCAAGCTCTCAGCCTTCCCCCATCAGAGAGATGTTCCATTGCCCCGATCAGTCATTGCAGCCTTCACTAGAATCTCTCCAGCAGTTCCCTGTCGTTCTGGAACTGGGGAGCCCAGAACTGGACCCAGTTCTCCAGATGTGGCCTCATCAGGGCAGAGCAGAGACCTCCCTCTGCCTGCTGGGTATGCACTTCTTGATGCCATCAGGCTGCATTGGCCTACTTGGCCACAGGAGTAATAGATCATAGACCGTGGAATATGCTGGGTTCAAAGGGCCCTTAAAAGGCCACCTAGTCCAACCCCCTGCAGCGCGCAGGGATATCCTGCACTAGATCAGGTTGTTCAGAGCCTCATCAAGCCTTAAATGTCTCCAGGGATGGGGCCTCCAACACCACCTTGGGCAACCAGGGCCAGTGTCTCACCACCCTTATAGTGTTTCATATAACCCTGCCTTACCCTAGTTTAAAACCATTGCCCCTTGGTTGTTCTTCTTGTTTCCCTGGTCCACCACCATGTACCATGGCTGGAGCTGAGGAGAACACACACAGCATGGCCACACGATGTGCTTTGCTAAAGTGATAAAATCCACACAACTGCTGTAACATCCTCTGACAGCTGAGCACCTGAGAGGTTCCCCACTCTCTTCAGATAGCATTCAAGGTAAATGTCCAAATGGGAAAACAATAAAATAGCTTTGTTTTGTTAAAAAAGGCAATAATATCAAGCCACTTGTCAGCCAAAATCACCCAATTCAGCACTTTCCATCCCCTCTTCTTCTATCACTTTAGAAAAAGGAAAATGGAAAAGTCATGAAATTGTGATTTCCGAATCTAGAAAATGAAGTTCATGGTAAACGTCTCATTTAAGCAGCTGTCAGCAACTAATGTTTCTATTTACTCCAGTCTAAAATAGCAAACTTTAAACAAAACCCAATGTTAATTAAAGTGTGTCACATTCTTTCAGCCACAGTGGGCTCCAGGGGTGAGGAGGATGATTCTCACAGCCTCTATGTTACAAACTCTGAAACACCAACACAGGGTTTAAAAGACCAAAGTCCCTCCCAGCCTGGAGGCTGAATTTATGAAAGAAGAAACTGGTGACAAAACACAATTCAGGCTGAATTTTCTCATCTCTGAGATGATACAAGGCTGTCAGCTCCTGCTCTCCATCAGCAAAGAGGCGTCTACATGCACAGGTAGACGTTGTGAATTCACATCAGCTGAAGCTTTGACACTGAAATATCAAAGGACAGAATAAGAAAGACACGGAGCTGTTAAAGTGGACCCAGAAGAGGCCCCAGAGAAGCTGTGAGTGCTGGAGCCCCTCTGCCGTGAAGGGGGCTGAGAGAGTTGTGGGGTTCAGCCTAGAGAAGACAAGGCTGAGGGGCGACCTTAGAGCTCCAGCACTTAGGGGCTCCAGGTAAAGCTGGAATCAGGGAATGGAGCCATGGGAAAAGGGGTGATGACTTCAAACTGAAAGACGGAAGTTTTTTAGACCTAAGGGAGAAATCATTTATCCTGTGGGTGGTGAGCCCCTGGCCCAGGCTGCCCATAGAAGCTGTGGCTGTCCATCCCTGCAGGGGTTCATGGCAGGTTAGATGGAGCCCCGAGCAACCTGAGCTGGTGGGAAGTGTCCCTGCCCACGGCAAGGAGAAAGGACTGGATGATCTTCAAAGGTGCTCTCCCACTCAAATAATTCTATTCTTCTAAGATCTACCTGGTATTGTGGTGAGAACACTGAGAACCACCACCACAGATGCTCCCACACCATTATCCTTGTAACCATTACAACTGGGAGCAAAAAGGTGACTACCATCCCTACAAGCCACAGCAAAATCTACACCTCCACCCAGCTGCCATCCCAAAGACCATCAGAAACTGCTTGAGGAAGGCGGGATAACACACAAAGTCATGGCAAAACCTTGGGGTTTGGGAGGGCTGAACAAGTTGAGTTGGGAGGGAACTTTCAAGGCCATCCAGTCCAACACACCTGCAGTAAGTAGAGACATCTTGCACTAGATAAGGTTACTCAGACCCTCAGCAAACCTGGACTTGAAATGTCTCCAGCAATCCGGGCTCCACCACCTCTCTGGGCAACCTGGGCTACCGTCTCACTTCATATCCTGAAGCAAAGCCTTATTCTCCTCCACATTTCATGCTGGGCTTCATCCAAGTTGTACAAGACTAAGAGTTTGTATTTCTCCACCATGAACCATCTCCAACCCAGGTGTGAACACATCTTACCACAGTTACACCTTGTCTGCCGCATACTCCAAGACAATGATGGACACATCAGACATGTGTCTAAAAGCTTTGAGACCTTCTCGGCTTGAAAATGCATTGAACAATGTAAAAACTTCATGAGCTCTGGGTAAGGGAAGGGTGAATTTTGCTGCTGAAAATGAAGCTCAGCCGGGAATTGCTAAGCGACAAGAACAAAAGATGTTCTTCCCAACGGATGGCGTGTGTTAGAAACTCTGCAGCAGCACAAGCTTCAGATTCAGCAGGAAGACATGCAAACTTAATGAAAAAAAAAAAAAAAAGAAGAATCCAGAGCAGGTTTCTATCTCTTAAATTGCTAAAACACTGACGACAAAGGGATGAGGTACACAGTAAACGGCATGTATTTGGAGTGGCAACCAAGGAATCCAAGCACAAAGCTGAAATTATACAAATCAGGGTCCAACTGCAAAACCACAGCTGGCATAAAACTTCCTCTTACAATTTTGCTGAAGTGGGGGTGAGTCAACTGGGAGGATGATGCAGGGAAAGCTGTTTAAAACAACACTCAATGCTTCCATACTCTTGGCTCTATGAAGAACATCTGATGAGGAAAGGCTGAGGGACTTGGGGCTGGAAAAAGAAGTCTTATCAATGCCCACAAATCCTTAAAGGGGGGGAGGGGGAGAGGAGTGTCAGGAGAATGGGGCCAGTCTCTGTTCAGTAGTGCCCAGTGACAGGACAAGATGGGACAAGCACAAACTGAGACATGGGAATTTCCATCGCAATGTGAGTGCCAGTGTCTCACAACCTTCAAAGGGAAAACTTCCTAATGTCTCATGTAATTGTGTCCTGCTCTAGTTTAAAACCATTGCCTCTCATCCTATTGCTCCATGCCCTGGCAAACAGTCCCCCTCCAGCTTTCCTGCAGGCCTCTTCAGGTACTGGGAGGCCACTAGATCTCCTTGCAGCCTTCTCTTCTCCAGGCTGGATGCCCCAACTCCTTCAGACTGTCCTAGTAGCAGAGGTGCTCCAGCCCTCAGATCAATCCTCATGGCTCCCTCTGGACACTCCTCTTGTGGTGAGGATTCCAGAGCTGGATGCAGTAAATCCAGGTGGGATCTCACCAGAGTAGAGAGGCAGAATCACTTCCCTCTACCTTCTGGACCCAAAGCACATCACAAACAACACAGCTGGGAGCAAAGTGGTGGGTGAGGACCCTTCCCTAGCCAGGGGAGGGATCGATTCCTCCTCACTCCTCTTACTGCAGATGTAACACCTCATAAGAGGTTCTACCACAAGAATAATTACAAACAGGTTATGAAAATAGCTGCCCTCCCATGGAGCAGAGAGGTCCTCAGGGTTCAATTATGTGACAAGAGAAAACAATCAAGAGACACACACAGGTTCAGCCTTGCTATTAAAAAGGTCTTGCCTTCGTTATGCTTAGCTAATTGTAACAACTTAGTTAACCAGCCTTAATTGGGAGCCAGCTGCGTCCACAGCCCTGGTACCCACAGAGTCCATCAATAAACTCCAGAACTTCGGATCTATTGCCAAATTGGAATCAACATCAAAAAGGCTCATTATGGTTTTAAATTAAAGCTCCGATGATGACATTTTAATGCAACACTACTTTCTTCTTGTTTAATAGGATTTATACCAGAAAAACTGGAGGAAAAGGCAGGTTTGGGGTTAAGGCTCAGCTCCCAGATTTGGCAACTGTGGTTTGTCATTAAATGGTTTGGGTTGGAAAGGACCTTAAAGGCCACCTACTTCTATCCCTCTGCCCTGAGTAGGGACATTTCCCACCATTCTAAGTTGGTCAGATCCTCAGGGATGGGCATCTCCTGTGTTCATCTCCAACTCTCTTACCTCTCAAGCATGAAAAGCATATGCTTCTCATATGAACCAAACAGGAGAAGAAAATAACCTATTAATGCTGATCTTATTCTCCAGATCTTCATCTGGAACTACAAGGTATTTTTTTGAAGCCTCCAGAACCACATAACTGAAGATAAACCTAGTCTGACCACTAACACCCTAAGAAACCCACTGCACATAGATTGTCTTACGCAGGGGGATACAGGATTGACTGCAGTTTGTCACTACTTAGGAACACAATGATCTCAGTTCCCACCGCAGATCTCACAAACAGTCCAGGAGCCAAGCTACTCCCCCAACATACACCTCCAAAGACACAGGGAAATCAGAGCCAGCCTCCCCCAATCCATCCCTGTAAGGACAGAGTGTCTTCAACAGGAGGATACAGGGTAGATATGAGTTGATCTCGACCGAGGAACACAATGGTCTCGGTTACCACTGTGGATCTCACAGACAGACCTGGGCACCTACCTCTGAAGGAGCAGGGAAATTAGGGCCAGCCTTCATACACCCATCACTATCAGGATGCAAAAACCCATCCCACTCTATTATGGGTTATTTTCAAAGCCTATCACCTACCAGTGCTGCCATTAGCTGCAGTTAGAGCAAAATTATCTCCTCCTAAAGCACAACAATTTGATCAAAATGCTGCATTACAGAGGAGCATACTCTGAGATCACTGAAGGCAGCACATGCCTTGAAAGGGATAAAACTCACAGGAAATTTTGCAATCCTTAACCCTTTGGGATCTCAATTTTGCTAGGTTCTAAAGATTCAACTGCACATGGGTTTAATATTTTCATTTTGGATGAAAAAAAAAAGTTCTGAGTATTTTCTGCATCACACCACAGGCTCTCGCTGAACGAAGGACACAGGAAGAACTGGGGGCATCTTTTTTACAGAAATCCTTCTGTTCAGCAAAGCTTCCGCTCTGAAACAGGCTCCCACCAACTTTCAAATTGCAGCAGGATCCCCAGAATCTGCCCTCTTGGAAGCAGGATCAGTGTGGTGGTGGGGGGTGGCTCAGGACAGGGAACTCTGGAATGACTAACAAGCACCAACACACCTTGGTGCTGCCCTGTTTATAATTATTGTTTCACAAGCAAACAAATAAAATAATTTTTAAGTTGCTATGATTGAAAACGTTGCAAGTTAAATGGGTTACCCCCACACTCAGTTCTGCTCTGGGGCACATCTGGAGCACTGGGTCCAATTCTAGGTCCCCAGTACAAGAAGAACAGGGAACTGCTGGAGACAGGACAGCCAAGGAATATCAAGATTATGAGAGGACTAGAACACCTCTCTGATGAAGAAAGGCTGAGGGACCTGGGTCTGTTCAGTCAGGAAAAAAGAAGGCTGAGGGGGATGTTATCAATGCCCACAGATACTGAAAGAGGAGTGCTGGGAGGATGGGGCCAGTCTGTGTTCAGTGGTACCCAGGGACAAAAGAAGAAGAAACAGGCACAAACATAGAAACATAGAAAGCACCATCTCAACATGAGGAGGAACCTCGTTGCTGTGAGGGTGGCAGAGCCCTAGCACAGGCTGCCCAGAGAGGTGGTGGAGTTTCCATCTCTGGAGATATTCAGACCTTGCCTGGACATGTTCCTGTGTTACCTGCTCTGGGTGACCCTGCTCTGGCAGGGGTTTGTACTGGGTCATCTCCAGAGGTCCATTCCAACCCCAGCCATTCTGTGAGGAGATGTGTGTTTAGTGTATGCCCTCAGATTCAACCACTTCTTGATTTCTCACAGACTCTTCCCATTAGAGTCCATGATGAAGCCTCTTAGATCAGAAAACTTGTCATCTGCATTGTCCAACTTCAGAGCACCAACACATGCTTTCACCACGGATTAGGAGAAAGACTTTCACAGAGCCTCCTACTCCAGGGATTTATTTGCATCTTCCCTAAGCTGTCTCCATCAGAAAGCGATATCAGACCAGTGAGACCTCTGCTCCAAATTCATTGGAGCCCTGTATTACAACAGGACCCCAAGGACCTGACAGCAGAGCATTATTATGATTGGCACCACACAAATAAGCAAAATTAGATTGTCCCTGCCCCAGATGTCAAACCCTGAATAGATCAGACTAAGTGAAAAGGGAAAAGAATTACCATCTCCATTTTATAAGCCATGGGCAGAGACTTCAGCATCTGAAAAGCCCTAAGGAGAACCAAGCTGTGACAGCCTAAATCCTGCAGGAAAGCTCATTTCCACAAGAAATTATTTTACCTCTCCACTTTACACCAGGTCTATGGAGCCTTCTGGTGACCAGGCAGCTGAGAGGAAAGGCACTCACTTTTCATTCTGGAGAAGAGAAGGCTGTGGGGAGACCTCATAGTGGCCTTACAATACCTGAAGAGGCCTACTGGAAACCTGGGGATGGACTGTTTGCAAGGGCATGGAATGATAGGACAAGGGGCAAAGTTTTTTAACTAGAGTTGGGTAGGGTTAGATGACACATTAGAAAGTTCTTCCCCATGAAGGTGGTTTCCCAAAGAAACCCTATCACTGGAGATGTACAAGGCCAGGCTTCCTGAGGCTCTAAGCAACCTGATCTAGCGCAAGATGTCCTTTCCCACTGCAAGGGGTTAGACTAGATAATCTTCAAAGGTCCCTTCCAACTCAAACACTTCTATGATCAAGTTGACAAATCTAAATCAAAAACTTAAAAAGCACAATCAAGAAAGGTAATTATGATCTTACAAGCCATACCTCCACTAAGAAGTAGGACATCTTCCTTGTGTTGGGAAGAACATAGCATAGACACTGCTTCCAAAAAGATACCAGTCCACTTCTTGTTTTTTTGGCCCTGCCCTGGGGAACTCACGCCACCGAGCATGTGGCATGTCCTGGTCACAGGAACAAGTGGCTATAAATGGGTCACTGACCTACAGACTACACAACACAGAGCTGTCTGGCTGATGTAACCCAACAGAAAGGCAGGTGATGTGACCACATACAACCTCTGGTGAAACTGCAACTTGTTCCAAACAGAGGACTTGTTCCAAAAAAATGCCTGCAAGTGTGTGTGAGAAGAAACGAGCATCCTCAGCAAAAGTTCTAGGGGTTGAGGGAGGAAAAGTATCTTTGGCTCACAAAACTGCACAATTAAATCAATTTTGGTATGAACAGATGAAAAACTAGCTAAAGAGGGGATGGTACTTTAAGAGCTGCAGAAGCAGGGGGATGATAATGCCCATAGAAGAGGCATCTCCTCCCTCTTCTTGTACAATAATACTGACAAAATTTGGTTCTTATGCCCTTTGCTAGCCCCATACTGCACACAAACATGGGCAATCATGTTCAAACCACAAAAGTTGGAAAAATATAATCAAGAGAGGTGGGAGAAAATTCTTTGTCGTTAAATTTCCCACTACACTCAACACCACAAAAGCCTTTCATAGAACCACAAAATGGCCCAGGTTGGAAGGGGCATTTCAGATCATTGAAGCCAACCACCAACCCAACTCTGACAGGAACCAGCTCAAAACAATATCTGGAAGCTCTGTATCTGCTTGGCTCTTAAATTCTTCCAGGGATAATGCCCCAAACCCCACCCTGGGCAGCCTCTTCCAATGCTTGGCAACACTTTCAGTGGGAAAGCTATCCCAGATACCTATCCTAACCCTGCCCTGGTGCAACTTGAGGTAATTTCCTCTTGTGCCATGGTCTGCTCCTTGGGAGAAGATCCCAACCTTCCCTGGCTAGACCCACCTTTCAGGGAGCAAGAAGGTCTGAGCACCCTCAGCTCCCTCAGATGCTCCTCACAAGACGTTTGCTCCAGACCCCTCACCACATTTCTGGTGATGAATGGAGAGAAGTCCTTGGATAAACACCTCTCTGCGGGGGGTCCATGCAGCACTCTGGGCATTAAACTTAATCTCTCTTAAATGCTCCAGAATTTGATATTCCCACTGCTCACCTGCACTCACTTGTAGAGCAGGTTCTGTAACATTTTCCCCAAGTTGAGCAAGATCGCTCCGGGGCCAAGTCTGCTGCCAAAGGAACTGTACATTGAATTAGGGGCTAGGGGCAAGGGCAAGGTGGTCCCCATGGCCAGCATGTGCAGCTGCAAGTTGTCCTCTGCACCTGGGAGTCTCCAGAGCTTGGAGAAGAAGGGTTCAGGCTCTGTTTTCAGACCTATGCAGGGAAGGAGCGGCCATCAGGACGGTCATGTAGGAGTTTCTGAGTCCCACAACCTTGACAGTGCTTCTCAGCTAACACATGGTTCTCAGATCATGGAAAACTCTCCCCAAAACAGCCCCTAGAATCACAGAGAGAAACAACCATGACTTAAAAGCCATGTTCCCTCAAACTGGGTTTCATGTTTCAGAGATTATTGCAATCTCAGCATCTAAGAGAGGAAAAATAAAAATATACTTGGAGTAGAATAAAGCTCTGATTCCTCAGCAAATCTGGGAATGAGGAACTATGAGAGAAAACTGCTTGGAGCAATGAGGACAAGGAAGTTACATCTACAGTGATGACAAGGTACTATGCCTTTAACTGACTGTATTTTTTTTCACTCAAAGAAACAAATGTCACCCCAAAATCCCCCAAAAATCCATGCAAACTCACAGTGATGGCACTTCTCAAAGCATAGCCCCCAGCAGTTCTGGGGGTCCAGCTGAGATATTTGGTCTAATCTGATGAGCCAAAACTGGATGTAGAGACCAACTGGAACAAAGTCACCAATGTTCAAGTATCCTCTAGGAATCTCCATCTTCCAGCATCATGAGTACAGGTGAGACCCTGCCTGGAGAACTGCATGAAGCTCTGAGGCCTCAGCACATGAGACACATGGAGCCATTGCAGCAGGGCCAGAGCAGGCCCTAGAGATGCTGCGAGGGCTGGAGCCCCTCGGCTTTGAGAGGGGACATAGAGAGTTCAGAGGGTTCAGGCTGGAGAAGGCTGAGGGGAGACCTTAGAGCCCCTTCTAGTCCATAAAGAGGCTCTAGAAGAGCTGTGGACAGACACTGGATCAGGATGGGGAACCATAGGAAGAGGAGTGACAGCTTTAAACTAAAAGAGTGAAGATTTAGATTACATCTCAGGAAGAAACCATTTATTCTGAGGGGGGTGAGCCCCTGGCTTAGGTGGCCTGAGAAGCAGTGGATGTGGCATAACTGGAGATGTTGAAGGTCCAGCTGGACAGGGCTTGGAGCAACTTGGGCTGATGGGAGGTGTCCCAGGGCAGGGGATGGCAGTGGATGATCATTAAGATCCCTTCCAACCCAAACCATTCCATGACTCTGTAACTGTGAGAACCTGTACCTAATTAATCTCAAGGTCCTGGAAGAAGAGCAAACCCTTCTACTTCAGGTATATCTCAGATACTAATTCCCAGGGATTAGAAAGACACTTTCTCTGCAGAGACACAGTTCTATCATTCCCACTGCTAGTTTCTTGCAGGTTGCTGGCAGCACGGGACACTGCTGGATATGGATGAACTCCAGCTCCCTGCTGACCACTGCCATCTGTGTGTTCCACCACTCTTACAACCTCTTTCCTCAGAGTAGTTTTACCAGCTACAGACAAACTCCATTTAGCACATTTCCTGAAACTTCAATCACACAACAGGAGAGGGAATACAGCAAACTAAACCCATTTTTTAACAACTGCTGGAATGCCAAAGTCCAAAAATATCGTATTTCTCGTAAGGCTCTGAAACTGAAACCAAAAGTGAGCTGGAAGTCAAACCCATTCTCAGTTTTAGAAGTATTTTTTAAGAGCTTTTCTATTTCAGAGTGTTTGCTGCCCTATAAAATAAAAAAGGATGAAGTCTTTTTCGAAAATGTTTTTAATGGTTCCTAAGGAGTTAGAATCATAGAATAGCCAAGGTTGGAAGGGACCTTTCAGATCATCAAATCCAACGATTAACCCAAATCTGACAAGAACAATCCTCAGACAGTATCTTTAAGCTCTATGTCTGTCCATCTCTTAAATCACTCCAGGGACGGTGCCTCAACCCCTTCCCTGAGCAGCCTGTTCCAGAAAAATCCAGAAAAGGAGATACTCTGTTCAACTGCCAAACCCAGCACCCCTCCCCTATCCCACTTCCTGCAAACAAGAGAAAAAAAAAAGCAGCTTCTGACTTCCATTCTGGATATGAGACTGCACCTACAAAGATGAACATGAAAGCCATGGTGGCTGTTAAAGGACTCCTCTCTGCATGGTCAGATCAGCCCAGGCTGAGATAAAGATAAACCTCAAGCCAGCAGAAGAGTTACTCCACAAATGCCACCACTCCCTGAAGATTTACAAACCCAGGAGATTTTCTTGGCCTTCCTACACATTGTTAATTCAAAATGGCAGCTTGTGTCAGCACAGTGCTGGTGAGGGGACATAATTCTGTTCCACACATTTTGAGGAAATGGGAAGAAAGTTCAGAGGGGTGGCGTAGATCTGTGGGTTCAGCTCCTCAGATGCCATCACCCTGGCAAGATGCATCAGCCACCAGTAGCCACTGGTGAGCCAAAATATCCCTACATGTGTGCACATCACTGCTGGGGGCCTTGAAGAGCTGGATAATCACAGAACCCTAGAATACGTTGAGATGGGAGGCCATAAAGTCCAGCTCCCTGCAGTGAGCAGGGACATCTTGTACTAGGATCAGGTTGCTCAGAGCCTGAGCAAACCTGGCCTTGAATGCTTCCAGGGATAAGGCTTCCACCAAGATGATTCTCCAGCATCATCTCAGTGGCCACAGCAGAAGGAAGGCACAGTCATGCAATGAACCACAAAAATTTTTGTCACTTCACTCATTTTAAAAATGACCAATGGAAAAATATATAGTGTTTTACTACAACTATACATTTGGCGAACAGAGCATGGACTCATAGTCACTGCCCAGCACCACCAATGCGTCCACACATGGAAAATGGTAACAAGCAAGACAAGACATTTTTGTTAAACAGCACCCCTTCTAGGAAAAAAACTCTCTTTTCTAATCTAATTCTTCAAATCTTCTTGGTATTGCTCAGATATCACATTAGAGCTGTGCAATGAATGCTAGCTGGACAAGAGGCAAGTGGAGATATTCGCATCTTAATTCTTTCCCTCCATGACTTCTTCTGGGTCCCTTGCCAAAGAGAAGACCCTGAAGGGCTGGAATAGGTACAAGGAAGGGCAACAAAACCAGTGAGGGGTCTGAAGCACAGTGAGGATTGGCTAAGGGAGCTGAGGGTGTTAAGCCTGGAGAAAAGGAGGCTGAGAGGAGACATTCTCACTCTCTCCAACTCCCTGAAAGGAGGGTATAGCCAGGGGAGGTCAGGCTCTTCTCTCAAGGAATAGGCCATGAGACAAGAGGAACTGGCGTCAAGTTGCTAAGGGAGGGTTAAGATGGATAGTAGGAAAGATTTTTCCACTGAAAAGGTTATCAAGCATTGAAACAGGCTGTAACATGAAGCAACGCACCTTCTATGAAAGAATGTACAAGTTCAAGCAAACATACCTGTCTACTCTGTCTATCCTCACGTAAGAGTCTGTAAACTTATATGCAAATTTTGTGGCCTTTGGATGTTTTCCAAATTACCATTTGAACCTTGGGGTTATTACCCTTCAGCGAGCTGAGCCTCAATGACGAGTTTGACACTGATAAACACACTGGAGCCTGTTCTTGGTTAGCGAGTATGTCACAATAGTGACCACAAAAGTGAGACTTTCTCCACTACAGCACATCCTGTCACAGTTTTAAAGAAGATACTGCTGGGATTGTTCTGCCTGGAGAAGAGAAGGCTGTGGGGAGACTTTCTAGTGGCCTCCCAGGACCTGAAGAGGCCTAAAGGAAAGCTGGGGAGGGGCTGTTTGCCAGGGCATGGAGCAATAGGACAAGGGCCAGTGGTTTTTAACTAGGGCTGGGCAGGGTTAGATGAGACATTAGGAAGAAGTTCTTCACAATGACAAGGGTGACACTGGTCCAGGCTGCCAAGAGAGGAGGTGGAAGCCCCATCCCTGGAGACATACTAGGGCAGGCCTGCTGAGGCTCTGAGAAACCTGTCCTAGGACAAGATGTCTGTACTTGCTTCAGGGGGTTAGACTAGATGGCCCTTGAATGTCCCTTCCAACCTAACAAATTCTATGACTTCTTGCAGGTCAGTTGGATGCTCCACACCACCGTTATGCCTCTGGTAAACCTTCATCTGCTCAAATGGCCTTTCCCCTGGTGCCACTCAACCTCATTCCCTCCCCAGCCCATGGTGGCACTAAAAATAGCCTGGAGAACTTGCAGAACCTCCACCAAACACAATCCATTGCATCATTCAGATATACAGGCTTGTTAAGCCACCCTCTTCTATAATCAAGATCCCATCACGGCACAGAGTCCCTTTGCTTGGCAGAAAGTCCACCTGACTAACAGGGTATTTCCAGTGCTGTTTGGTAATTGTTAAATCACTACTTAATTTGTTACAAAAACTCCACCACAGGGACCCAGTTTGACTCAGTGTTTGATGAAAAGCAGTTCAATGTCCTCACATAATAAACTTCGGGCCCATTTGACCAGCAAAGGCAAATAATCAATTCTATCACCATTTGGTATATCCTGAAATATTAGTCTGCACCCTAATTAATGAAACCCACCAATATTACAGACAATAATTATGTAAGAAATGAAAGATTTTTACCCCGATATCCCAAAATCCCAGGTAACCAGTGATGGACTAAATACACCACAAAGTGTTGAAGCGACAAATTTACGATTAATGATGAAGTTAATTTTTCCTAAGAAGTTCTAAATCAAACCAGGTGACAATGCTGGAAAGGTGGAACCTACCTTCCTGAGTCTAAATGAAGTTAAATTATATATAAACATAAAATCAAAGAATCACAGAATGTGTTGGGTTGGAAGGGACCTTCAAAGGCCATCTAGTCCAACTTCCCTGCAGTCACCACTAGATCAGGTTGCTCAAAGCCTCAGAAAACGTGGCCTTGAATGCCTCCCGGGATGGGGCCTCCACCACCTCCCTGGGCAACCTGGGAGTGTTTCACCACCCTCCTGGGGAAGAACTTCCTAACGTCTCATCTAATCCTGCCCTGCTCTAGTTTGAAACCACTGTCCCTCACCCTATCACTCCATGTCCTGGCAAAACAGCTCCTCCCCAGCTTTCAGGTACTGAGAGGCCACTAGAAGGGGCCCACAACCTTCTCTTCTCCAGGCTGAACAGCCCCAATCCCCTCAGCCTGTCCTCATAACAGAGGTGCTCTAGCCTTTGGATCATCCTTGTGGCCTCCTCTGGAGCCTCTCCAACAGGTCTGTGTTCTGCTGTGGGCTCCAGAGCTGGAAAGAGTATTCTCTATTATATACATAAAATATCTAAATTATGGTGCATAATTTTAAACAAATATATAATCTTCCATGTGGAATTAATGATATATAAACCTATAAATAATATATTAGTCTATAAACTCACATAAATATATACTCAGGTATCAATCATCTATAAAGCCATGTATACAATTAATCACTTTATATAATTATGATGTGCTATATGCACATAAACATACACTACTTCTTTAAAAATAATGAAAAAAAAAATCTAGCCCTCATGGCCAACCATCTCATTTTGGGGCATAAATATCAGAAAGAGTATCTCTAGGCACCACGTGACCCCTTTCATAGAGGAGCTGTGGACCAGCCCAGCAGGGTCCCAATGCTACCCATCCACATTCCTATGTCGCTATTTTTGGTGTATTCTATATACCTTTTATTCACATTTCCCCTCCATTCTTTATCCTTCCAATCCCCTCAATTATTCTTTTTTTTCAATGACCCATTTCCTTCACCTCCTTTCTCATGCTCTGAACCTTCATCTCAACCTATTTCCTTGATTATACTTTCTATGTTACTTTGTTCTCCCCCCCAGTTTCTCATGTTTTCCACTACTACCTTTCTCAAGGCTTCTGCCACAGAATGATCTTCTTCCTGGGAGCACAGAGAAGGTCTTGCTGGACTTGACACAGGTTCAGTGAATATCCTCAACGTGAAGAAGCTGTTGCCAGTTGGATTCCAGTTGCAGTTGGATGGTCATGGCAAGATGATCCAACTGGAAATATTCGTCTAACCAGAAGTGCTTTAGTTATGTGGTCTGCTTATAATTTGGGGGAATACTCTATTCTGCCACTCTACCTTGCTCTGGGGAGAACTCACCTGGAGTGATTTGTGTCCAGCTCTGGAGCCCTCAGCCCAAGAAGGACATAGATGCATTGGAGAGGGTCCAGAGGAAGCTGTGAGGATGATCAGGGGGCTGGAGTATGTTTGCTATGAGGACAGGCTGAGAGGGTTTTAGCTGTTCAGCCTGGAAAAGAGAGGGAGACTTTCTAGCAGCCTCTGAGTACCTGAAGGGGCCTACAAGAAAGCTGGGGAGGAACTGGACTGATGGAATGAGGGGCAATGGTTTTAAACTAGAGCAGAGGTGAGTTTAGACGAGACATTAGGAAGAAGTTCGTCCCCATGAGGTTGTCAAGACAACACAGGGAGTTGGGCTAGATGGCCTTTGAAGAGCCCTTCCAACTTTATGATTCTATCACACACATGTAATGATGGATGGATTGATAGATGGATGATGCTGAAAGAAAGCAGATGCTCTCTTGCAGTGACTTCCTAAGCCCTTTGTCAAGGAGAACCACAGCAGAAAAGTATACATTGAATTTTATCTAAGCCCAAGCCTTGTCCTAATTAAAAACTGATATTATGGTGCTTTGTATAAGTATCCTTAAGAAGAACCAGAAAGTCAATCCTCCTACTTTAGAGTTACCAGGGGTCCTGCTACACAATAAACTTAGACTTATACAAATAAAAGGCAATTACTAAGTTCCTTAGTGATTACCTTTGTATCTGTCAAAATGCTTGAAAATACATTTTAAATGTTCATTCTTTCTCATACAGAAATTAAACCACTCACTGGTTCTCCGTTCTCCTCAACCTCTCCACTTGAGGTTTCAACTGACAAAGTTTTATTCTAAAATCCTACTTTTGCTTCCCCTTCATGCCAATGATCAATGTGATGATTACCAGAGCAGGCAGGATTAAATGTTAGGAAGAAGTTCTTCCCCATGAGGATGGTGAGACACGGGCCCAAGCTGCCCAGAGAAGTGGCGGAGGCCCCATCCCTGGAGACATTCAAGACCAAGCTTGATGAGGCTCTGAGCAATGTGATCTAGTGCAAGATATCCATGCTCACTGCAGGGGGTTGGAACAGATGGCCTTTGAAGGTCCCTTCCAACTCTATGATTCTACAACTCCATGACAGAATGACCCTCTGGCTACTGAGCCCTGGGTTTGCAAAAACTAAAGGTATTATTGAAACACACAGCAAAACAAGAGTTAAAGCATTTTAAAAATTAAGAAACAGATGTGTAATTAAGTTCAAGAATAAATAAATTATACAGGGCAGCACCACAAACCACACCCTCGCTTCAAGAAACCCAGTAAAAATTACAGAATGGCCCAAACTGGAAGAGACCTTTGAGATATCAAGTCCAACCTGACAAGAACCAGCCCTAAACCGTATCTCTAAGCTCTGTGTCTGCCCAGCTCTTAAATCCCTCCAGGGATAGAGCTTCAACCACTGCCCCTTCCAATGCTTGATAACCATTTCCATGTAACAACTGTTCCTAATACACAGTTTAAATTATGCACTCAGTCCATCCCCTGCCCTAAAAGCACAGGGAATGTTAAGAGAAAAATTAGTGTAGTGATCAAATGTATTTAAATGGGAAAAAAGGAGACGCTCACACTACAGAAATTGACAGAAATGTGCCTCAACAGGGAAAAATGGAGTTTCTCTTGCAAGAAGCCAGAGCATGTGCATATGTTGGCAAATGGCAGGAGGAAAGGGGGAAAGCAGAAAGGGTTCAAGGGAGTCCAGTTCCCCTGTGGAGGGAACGTGAGGCTGAACTAATTAAAATACAAAGCCCCTGGAGAGTTTCGGGAGGTAAGTTCTGCAGAAAGAGGTCCAAAACAGTACTATGAACTCTCAGAAATTATTGGGGGTGAGATCCACAAGTATCTGGACTGTTAAAATGGAGGACAAGAAACAATGAGCAATGAGGCCTTTCCAGAAGCACTGCAAAGAAACTTCATTAAAAACCTTTACTGATGCAATTCAGCACCCAAAACACAACACAAAACCAGACAAGAACTGGAGAAAAATTGCTGGGTTGCTCCACATAAAGCTTCTCAAAAAGTAGGACATCCTCTGAAAAATGCAGGATCCCAGCGATGTGAAAAAGGGCCACCAGCTATAAGTAACCTGGTGTCACTGTTATTGAATTCTTCCCCCAGAACTCTTCACTGCTGCTGAGAAAATAACTCCTTGCTTTGGCTGATGAATTTGATGTTTCCCAAAGTGCCAGAGTAAGACCCAATCTTTTAAAAAAGAAAGCAGCTGGGAAATAAAAGGGAGGGGTGTGGAGAAACTTATTTGGACGCAAATTTCTGAAATTTGATAGAAGGAAAGCAAATTCCAGAACAAATTTGGAAAGTGGAGGTCAGTTTATGCAACAGATAAGAAAAAAAAAACAGTCCAAATTGAAAGCAAAACCCCTGGCCCAGGTTGCCCAGAAAATCTGTGCCTGCCCATCCCTGGAGGGGTTCAAGGTGAGGTTGGGCAGGGCTTGGAGCAACCTGGCCTGGTGCCCAGGGCAGAGTAGTGGAACTGGATGATCTTTGAGGTCCCTCCCAACCCAAGACATTCTGTGATTCTATGACTTTGAATAAGAGGCTGAGGTGAGACCTTCTTGCTCTCTCCATCTCCCCAAAAGGAGGGTGTAGCCAGAGGGCTTGTGCTCTTCACTAAGAGACAGGCCATAGACAAGAGGAAATGGCTTCAAATTGCAGCAGGAGAAGGTTAGGATCAATATAAGGAAAACTGCTCCATTGAAAGGCTTATCAACCATTGGAAGAGGCTGGCCACAACAGGGGCTGAGGCCTCATCCCTGGAGGGATTTAAGAGACATGCAGACATAGAGCTCAGAGATATGGTTTAGGGATGGTTCTTGTCAGGGTTGTGTTGATGGTTGGACTCAATGACTTGATAGGTCCTTTCCAACATAGGCCATTTGGTGATTTTGTTCTTCTCCTTGCTCCAGAGGAAAGCATTGAAGGCACTTGGGAAAGACACAAGTGCCATCCGAGCAAACGATAGCCAAGCTGAAAGGTGACAACCATCCTTTGATGGAGAGTGGGGCCATACAGGTGAGAAGATGTCTTACAGGCATCCTACAAGTTTCAGTCACATACCCAGCACAAACAAGAGGGAAACCCTTAATTATTAGTTTTGGGAAACACTGCATAAACAAAAATAAATATCAAAGAGTAAGATGATAGTTTAATCCACAAGTCTCATTCTCCCATCCTTGTAATGAAACACTGGAACAGGTTGCTCAGAGAGGTTATAGATGCCCACTCTCTGGAGGTGTTTAAGACTGGACAGGCTGGACAAGGCACTGAGCAGCCAGATCTAGTGGGAGGTATCCCTGCCTATGGCAGGGAGGTTGGAACTAAATGATCTTTAAGGTCCCTTCCAACCCAAACTATTCTAGGATTCTATGATTTCTTTACTAAATTGCTTATGAAATAACAAAGAACTGGGCTGCTGTGTATATTTTAAATTTTTACTCTCCTCTCTAAGATTACTGCTTCCAAATGAAAACATGACAGCAGTGGACATCCCACCATGCTGGACAGGTAAGTTCACTGCAACCACCTGTAATGCTCTTGAGAAAAACAAACCGTTTCCATCGGCCCACCCAGCAAGAGGGATACCATTGTCATCCATCAGAGCTGTCATGAAATATTTATGAATTTGCTGAACACTTAATTAAAATTTTTAATAAGATTTTGGCACTTCCTGAAATAATTTACTCCATGTATAGTCACAGTGTTGACAATACATGGGTAAGTGGGATACAGAGTGGATTTATCTTTTTTAATGACCTATCTACTTGTTGGCAAAAGCTCTAATCATTGCAAACAGCTGTAAAAATTATCTGTCCTTCGTATTCAATATGCAAAATAGTTGCTACATCGCTTCTACCCTGTCATTCATCCTTTATCACTCCACCATTTTCAAAAACCACTGTTGCCTGTTCTCCAGACCCCTCAGCATCTCCATTGTTGTTCTCTGCACCTGCCCCAGCCTCTCAAGGTCCTTTATGTAGCAAGGGGCCCAAAACTGGACCCAGCACTCAAGGTTCCTCACCAGTTCCCAGTACAAGGGGTCCTGCTGTCACATATCCTATTAAAAAGTCCTACCCCTGCCTTTCTGTAGGGCCCCTTCAGGTATTGATAAGCTACTATGAGGTGTCCCCTGATCCTTCTCTTCTCCAGGCTGATCAACCCCAGATCCTTCAGCCTGTCCTCATAAAGGAGCTGTTCCAGCCTTCTGATCATCTTTGTGGCCCTCCTCTGGACCCACTCCAACAGATCAGTGTCTTTCTTGTGTTGAGGGCTCCAGAACTGGACGCAGTACTCCAGGTGGGGCCTCACCAGAGCCAAGTAGAGAGGCAAAATAACCTCTTGACCTACTGGCCACACTTCTCTTGATGCAGCCCAGGACTGGGTTTGTCTTCTGGGCTGCAAGCACACACTGGTGGCTGGCTGAGTTTTTCATCCACTGACACCCCCAAATCCTTCCCTTCAGGGCTGCACTCAAGAAAGTCTCCACCCAGCCTGTATCTGTGCTTGGGGTTGCCCCAGCCCAGGTGCAGGACCTTGGACTTGGCCTTGTTAAACTTCATGAGGTTGGCATGGGCCCACCTCTCAAACCTGTCAAGGTCCCTCTTGATGACATCCCTTCCTTCTGGCATTTCAACTGCATCACACAGTTTGTTGTCATCTGCATACTTGCTGAGGGTGCACTCGATCCCACTGTCCATGTCTCCAACAAAGACATTATATAGCACTGGTCCCAGTACTGATCCCTGAGGAACACCACTCATCACTGGTTTCCACTTGGACAATGAGACATTGATTGCAACTCTTTGAGTGCGACCATTCAAGCAGCTCCTTATCCAGTGAGTGGTCTATCTGTCATGATATATTCCTGAATAATGTTTATAAAAAGTGGCAAAGCTTCCTTCCTGGTTTTCCATCAGACAGGAGGCTGTATTTTCCATCCTAAGCTGGAGATCTGGAGAAATATAGAGTAAAGGGAATAATTTGTGACATTATACTCTTATATTTAAGAAAAAAACCTCTGCAGCTGGATCTGTATATCATCACTCTGACACATGCTCAGGTCTCTAATTACTTACTTTCATGAATTAAAGACAGGGGAGAAAGGGGATTAAAGATGAGACAGCAGAAGGCAAAGGGAGAACAAACAGGAGAAATTTGAAGGAGTCCCCCAATCAAACCAGATGCAAATCAGCAAAATTCACCAGCTCCACATCCCTCTGTTTCAAAGGCATCAAAACTGGGAGAAATACTAAAGCTCTGAAGTTCCAAAGAGAGATGAAAGCCCTAATGAGCATTTCACACTGCAGATGCCGTGACCTAACAAACTTCCAATAGCCTCAGATTCATAAATAGCGTTGCAGAAACACACAACGTAGACACACACAGTGTAGTAAAGAGGAAGGGATTTTCACCAAATTAATGGCATTTAATTCAGCCGCTGACGGCATCACATGAAGGCACAGAGCAGACAGACAAAGAGCTCAGAGATACAGTTTAAGGAAGGTTCCTGTTGGAGTTAGGTTGATGGTTGTACTGCATGACCTAAAAGGTCCCTTCCAGCCAAGGTGGTTCTATGACTCTAACTAACATGACTATTTAGATCTTGCCCTGCTCTCTAAAGGGTGTCTGTCATTTCATGAAGAAGAACTCCTTTGCTGTTGAAGACAGCACCCTGGCACAGGCTGCTCTCTCTCTGGAGACATTTAAACCCCACAGGGACACATTCCTACGCCATCTGTTCTGGGTGACCACGCTGTGGCAGGGAGTTGTACTGTGTGATCTCCAGAGGGCCTCTCCAACTCTGGTCATTCAGCTCCAGAGGTTTTGGTGATAATATCGAGATGGCCATGAGGGCGATACAAGGGCTGGAGCACCTCTGCTATGAGGACCAGCAGAGAGTTGAGGCTGTTCAGCCTGGAGAAGAGAAGGCTGCAGGGAGACCTTCTAGCAGCCCTCAGTACATGAAGTGGCCTACAAGGAAGGTGGGGAGGACTGTTTGTGAGAGAATGAAACAATAGGATGAGGGGCAATGGTTTTAAATTAGAGCAGAGTAGATTTACATGAGACATTAGGAAGAAGTTCTTCCCCCTGATTGTGGTGAGACAGTGACCCAGGCTGACCAGAGAGGTGGCAGAGGCCCCATTCCTCACCACTGGGTTTTGGTTTCTTAAAACATTTGTCAAAACTTGGGACAATCTTCCCTCACAAAAGAACAACCATTTCCTCTGTTGTTCTTCCATTTTGCAATTTTGGAGTTTGAATTCCCCCTTGCAGATTTTTACTGTGTTTTTTTAGCAAATGTTTGTTGAACTTTTTTCATTAAATCTTCCACTTGAGGTTTGAAGTTTCACTAATTTTCCATCTCTGACCATTTACTATTATGGTGCGCGACAAATTTACAGCTGCTTAAATTTTACCGCAATATCTTACAAAAGATTTTTGTCTTCATTTTCTACACATGGAAATAACAGAGGTTGGATAAATCCAATTCTAAAAAAGGACATACAACCCAACTCATATTCCCTTACTTTGTTATTAAAATTTGCTAATTAGTTTGCCTTTTCCCTCTTCATACTCGGGCTTAAGACAGCAGAGAATTTCCCTACAGATAAAACTGGTCCCTTCTTAACAAGCCATCCACACTCCTGAAAGGAAAACGCTTTCTCCCAGGTGACACTTTGATATGAACTGAAACAATCAACAGGGCAATTTTCCTTTGATTTTGAATTTCATTTTAACTTCAGCAAATATATTTTAATATCCATTCTGCAACTCAGCCATCGCTGGGATTCGTGACAGCTCCATTAAACAAATGTATGCCTTTCATTGTATAAAGAAACTCAGGGATAACAAGGTAGAGGGAGTGGGGCCAGGGAAGGAAAAGCACATTAAAGCAGAGGTTTTATTAACCTCACGAGGCTTCTCGTAAAAGTGTAAGGAGAGTCTAAGGTCTACACAAAAATAAAAGACAAAAAAAAATCTATGAGGAATTTGCTACATGGTCTTATCTGGCTTTTGCTACATATTTCCATTGCCTCCTTGCAATAGATCACAGAATCATAGAGTTGGAAGGGCCCTTCAAAAGCCATATAGTCCAACCCTCTGCCGTAAGCACAGACATCTTGCACTAGATCAGGTAGCTCAGAGCCTCAGCAAGCCTTGCTTTGAATGTCTCCAGGGATGGGGCCTCCATCACCTCTCTGGGCAGCCTGTTCTAGTGTCTCAGCACCGTCCAGGGGAAGAAACTTCTTTGTAAAAGAACACTAGTATAAAACCATTGCCCCTTGTCTTATCACTTCATGCCCTTGCAAACAGCTTTCTTGCGGCTCCTTCAGGTACTGGGAGGCCACTAGAAGTTTACCCCAGAGCCCTAATTTTTCCAGGCTGTGCAGCCACAATTCTCTCAGCCCTGTCCTCGTAGCAGAGGTACTCCATCCCCCTGATAATCCTCATGGCCTCCTCTGGACCCTGTTCAACATGTCCATGCTCTTGTGCTGAGGGCTCTAGCACTGCACACAGTATTCCAGGTGGGTCTCAAGAGAGCCAAGTAAAGAGGCAGAATGACCTCTTTCAACCTGCTGGCAGCATCATACAATCATTGAATGGTTTGTGTTGGAAGAGACCTTAAAGATCTTCCAGTCCCACCCTTGTCCTGGCCAGGAACACCTCCCACCAGCCCAGGCTGCTCCAAACCCCACCTCACCTGGTCTTGAATCCCCACTGTGAGGGGTTGAGCCTCAGGCCCAGGTTGCCCAGAGAAGCTGTGGCTGTCCGATCCCTGAAGGTGTTCAAGGCAAGGTTGTATGAAACTTGGAGCAACCTGAGCTGGTGGAAGGCATCCCTGCCCAGGGCAGGGGAGTGGAATTGAATGATCTTAGAGGTCCCTTCCATCTCAAACTATCTTGAGATTCTATAATTCTATGACCCTCAAACTATAAGAACTAGGAAAGAGAGCCACAGACTTGGCACAACCTCCCTGGCACCAGTGGAAGGTTTTCACCAGTATCTCAGGGTGGAAGTGAAAAAAACATCAAAAAAATTCTTCTCATTTTCTGTCAGCCAAGGGGTAGCTTTGGAGTTTCATGTTTCTCCTGTGGAATTTTACCCAAACATATCTTACCACTCTGCAGAGGTATTGACAACCGGTTACACAACTCCCATCAGCTCTAAAGAATAATGTTTTCAGTGATAAGTGGAGATAAAAAAGACTTCTCTAGCTGAAAGTGCAAATAGTTCTTAGGTTGGGTTTAACTTGTCTCAAATTTTCCTCTTTCAAAGACAAGATCAAAAGTAGGGAAAAAACAAAAAGGCAGTTCTGAACAGGTTTATTTGTTATTTTTAGAAGATTAAAGCAACCTCCTTGTCAGATATCGTGCTGCACCACATTCTCCCCAGAAGCTGCTGAAGGCCAAGGGGAGCAATGACAGCAACCATCCAGGAGAAGAACCTGCCATTTGCAAGGCTGAAATCACTAGCTGATCCTGGGTCTGCTCCCAGATGGCTTCAGCCCATCCAAGAGGCTTCAGAGAAAAGATAAAATCCAATGGGAGATGGAAGAAAATCCTCCAGAATGGAGAGCACTCATCTAGGTGGTAATGTCCATGAAGATGTCACCAACCAGAAGATAAATGCTGATGCATAATAAAATGTGTTGGGTTGGAAATTACTGGACCAGTGTCACACCACCCTCACAGTTAAGAATTATTACTTTATGATAGTATTTTTCCTTAAGTCTTTTCATGATTAATAAACAGAAATATGCATCATATAAAGAGCTCAAGGTTCAAATGGAGATCTGTCACAAATGTTGTCCCTCAAGGGAGAGCTAGTGCCAGGAATGCTGGGGAGGGAATCTGGACCAGGGAGGGGAGCCATGGGTTGAGGAGGAACAGTTTTGACCTGGAAGAGGGAAGATTTAAATGAGATATCAGGAGGAAATTATTTACTGAGAGGGTGGTGAGCCTCTGTCCCAGGTTGCCCAGAGAAGCCGTGGCTGTCCTATCCCTGGAGGGGCTCAGGGTCAGGTTGGATGGGGCTTGCAGTCACCTGGACTGGTGGGAGGTGACCCAGTCCAGGGCAGGAAGGTGGAACCAGATTATCTTTGAAGACCCTTTCAACTTAAACTATTCTGTGGTTTTATGTCTCTAACTCTGCCACTCCTGGATTGTTTTCTTTTTTTATGAACAAAAAAAAAAGGCAGAATTCCTATTACTTCTCTGCTTACAGAGGCAGCAACTAAAGCTGTGTCTTTCAGGAAGAATCAGCAATTGCTTATGTCTCACCTCCAGAGACCTGACAGCCAAGGGGAAGCCTGACATGGAAGAGATGCCCTTGGGAAGGTGAGAGCAGTAGCTAACACAAACTGACAAAGAGGTACTGAAGTAGCTAAAACAATGAAATAAAGTAAATCTGTACCAATTGATCAAATACTAAAGGAAGAAAAGAACAGCAAATGTTAAACACCAAAAACTGGCCCAGGCTGCTTGTAGAAGCTTTGGCTGTCCCACCTCTGAAAGAGTTTAAAGCCAGGCTTGATGAGGTTCTGAGCAACCTGATCCAGAGCAGTATGTCCCTGCTCACTGCAGGGGGTTGGACTCGATGGCCTTTGAAGTTCCCTTCCTACTCTATGATTCTATGATTTCTTTTTACTATGTCCCTGAAGGTGCTGAGGGCATCTTAGTCTTGATCAGCAGGACTCCTTTACAAACACAGAGCTGAAACAACACCCCTCAAAAACTACCAAAAGTAGGGGAACAGATAATTTAGAAGAATGGAAACTTCCAAGCCCATCTTACATGTTCTTCCCACCCAACCAACAGCTTCCAGGAAAAGGGAATGGCATGGCAAAGTTTACAGAATCATAACTTCAAGGTAACTCACCTCCAGTAAATATCTCTCACAAGATCCTATTTTATAAAGTCTTGCAACAATCCAAAACACTGCTAACAGCAGGAAATCCATCCAAAGTAAAAGGAATCTGATCATTACAGAATAAAGATGGGAGTTTCAATTTGGCAAAGACCTAGGGCAAGGGCGGGTGGAGGGAGTGTCTTGGAGAGTGCGTTTAGGTTTATTCATCATTTCTTTTATCCCCAGCGAGGGATGATGGGGATGGGAGCTCAATCAAGGCAACTGGTTTTAATGCCAAGCCAAAAAGTCCAGATGCTAGAGGAAAGAATGAAATTTAATAAGTTAGGTGGAGAGGGGAGGAATCACAAGGAAAACCTGGGAGGTCCCAGAGGGGATGAAGACAGGGCAACCCCCATACAACTGCAGGGAATAGCCAGTCATTCTCCTAAATTAGGGGAAATCCAGAGCAGCCAAGGAGGCAACTAACCCTTCAAACTAACCCAGAATTCAATCTCCCCCCCTCAAGGACAGACAATTTAACAACTAAGACTTTAACCCTGTACTTGTTGGTGGGCTGCCTGGATGTTAAGAGATATCTCAGGAAAAACCTAGGCACTGGTGTGAGCATGATTTGTACTTGTTGCTTTAGAGAGGCATTGGAGAAAGGACAAAATAAAGAAGAAAAGCTGCACACAAGCCAGTTAGGGCAGGTATCAATGCCAGGAAAGCAGGAGGTCGGCAGCAGGGAGAAATAACCACCCCCTGTGATGTCACCTCTTCAGGACCTGAATTATTGAATCATAGAAAATGTTGGTTTGGAAGGGACCTTCAAAGGCCATCAAGTCACCTCCCTAAGGGAGGGATTTCCCTAAGCAGGGAAATCTTGCACTAGATCAGGTTGCTCAGAGCCTCATTAAGCCTGGTGCTGAACGTCTCCAGGAGGCCACAAAGATGATCTAAAGGCTGAAGCATCTCTGCTACAAGGACAGGCTAAGAGAGCTGGGGCTTGTTCAGCCTGGACCAGAAAGGGGCCTACAAGAAAGCTGGTGAGGGCTTGTTTACAATAACATGGAGCAATAGGACAAGGTGCAACGATCTAAACTAGAGCAGGACAGGATCAGATGATACATTAGTAAGAAGTTCATCCCCATGAGGGTGGTGAGACACTGGCCCAGGTTGCCCAGAGAGGTGGTGGTGGCCCAATCCCTGCAGACATTCAAGGCCAGGTTTGATGAGGCTCTGAGCAGCCTGATGCAAAATGTGCAAGATATCCCTGCTTACAGCAGAGGGTTGGCTAGATCAGCCTTGAAGGTCCCTTCCAGCCCAAAGCATTCCATGATTCTGAAAATGAAGGGTGAACACTAGACAGCCAGAGGGAGGGGGACAAGGGGAGGATTTACCCTTCAGCCACCTAACCCCTCAGAGGAAGACATCTAGAATGCTGGCACCAACATCTCCAAGCCTCTCCTACTCCTGCTGCCGCATGGGTCAAGGCAGGACAGAGACCAGGTGGTCAAAGTAGCCTATGGAGGACGTACACCACCATTATCTTACTGGGAGTAATATTTACACCACAAAGGAGCAAGTCACACTCAATTCAGAAGGAAATATCCCTTTTTCCATTGTATTCCAGCCAAATACAGATCCAATGCAAACATTTCTCTGAACACCAACTATCTCCAACGGGGAACTGTGATACAAGCAATATCAAATTTTATCATGAAAAAGCAGACGTACAAAAATATGTCACTTTCACCTTAGTTAGAAGCTGGTTTTCCAGGAAATAAGCAGAGGTAGAGGTCCTCTCCACTCTCATACACAACAGTCATGACTCCCTGTCCCAAAGAGAATCTTCAAATCCCGCAGCCATCCAGCAGCTGCAGCCAACATTTCACCCAACTACTACTTGTTTGAATATTTTCTTAATTTCTAGATATTTTCTACCTTCTTTGCAAGTTCCTGCATGGTTACAACCATTTTTCTTTAAGATAATGCCACAGGCAAAACACAGCCATGTTTTGAGCTGTGACACAAAGAGCTATGAGGATTCTTGCTCTGAAAGTTGTATTAGCCCTTGCCATAAAATATTTTGATTTCCCCAGTTTTGTGACTATTCTAATTCTCTAATTAGGGACTCAGCTCACCTACCAACACTGTGAACAGCCTAACACTGCCCTACAAAGACCCTGTGTTATTCTTTAGCCCAAATCCTCTACAGAGCATTCTGCCAGCACAGCAATTAGCTCTCAGATTTTGCACACTGGGTTGAGAAAGGACAGTTGATTCAAGCAATATTTTTGTCTTTATGAGCTTGTAAAACAACTCTGGTAGCTACAAATGCAAGGCAGAATGACTGCATGGAAGGAAAAACAACCTAAAGGATGCCAAGGATGGAGAAAACCATCCAGCAGTCTCAGAAATTCATTCCGCATGAAGAGGTGATACAGTAAAAGAACCACCTTGGTGACAGTTTTAAACATTTTCTGCCAGAGGAAAGAAAAAAAAAAGAGACCTATGACCTTACCTATCTCTTCCCGAGGTGAAAGATGGTTCATGGGAAAAATTGGATTCTTCAGTTAACTTAAACAGCCAAACACTGGGATCTTAGAGCTTCAGCAACCACAGGCATGGACCTTCCATGGGCAGTCTTCACATGGACCAGCATCAATTACTGAGTCCTGGGGAGGCAAAAGACATTGTCTTTCATTTATCTTTCCAAATTGTTATTCACATGGTGCTAATTTCAATTTTTTAAAAGAAGAAAAAAGGCAAATTTGAATTCAACAATTCATTCACAGCAGCATTGCCTTCTCAATGCCATCAATTGCCTAGTTATTTCCTTTATTTCATCAGAAAAGAACTCACTGAGGTTCCACAAGCTTGAATCTACCTGGGGAAATCAAGTAAATGAAAGGGGAACAATCCAAATTACATCTTTTTATTTTAAATTCTCCCTTCCCCTTTTGCCAAAGTGCCCATCCTAAGGAATAAAGACTCCCCACCAGAAAAAGAACAGAACTAGGAGGAAATCTGACACACTCAGATGGCACCTAAAGCGAGGTGGCAGATAAAAAACATGCACCAGAAAAATTTCAAAGGCGGGGACAGTCAATCACTACTTATACTAAGTGATAAATCAAGCAGATCAAGAGGATTTCTCCAGTTCATCCTCTTCTGCAGTTCAGGTTATAACCAGGTGATTTTTGAGGTAATTTCTAAACCCCAAACAATTCTATGATGCCTTCTATACCCCATTCAATAAGCCAGAACCTCAGATGAGAGTAATTATTTCTCTACTAAAGCATACATGCCAAAAAAAGACAATGAGACTGCTGTACAGAGTCTTAGAACTACAGGATAGCCCAGGTTGGAAGGGACCTTTCAGATCATCAAGTTCAACCATCAACTCAGCTCTAATAAGAACCAACCCTAAACCGTATCTCTAAGCTCTGTGTCTGCCCAGATCTTAAATTTCTTGAGATGGGGCCTCAACCATTGCCCTGGGCAGCCTCTTCCAATGTTTCAAAATCTTTCCACATAAAAATTTTTCCTAATATCCATCCTAACCCTCCCCTGGCACAACCTGACGCTGTTTGCTCTTCTCCCATGGCCTGTTCCTGAAAGTCAGACCCCACTTGGCTATACACAACGTTCAGGGAATTAGAGAGAGCAAGAAGATCTCCTTTCAGCCTCTTTTTCTCCAGGCTGAACAGTCCCAGCTCCCCCATACACTCCTCACAAGACTTGGGCTCCAGATCCCTCACCAGTTCCATTGCCTTTCTCTGCACCCACTCCAGCCCCTCAAGGTCTTTTCTGTGGTGAGGTCACAGCACTCAAAGAGGGGTTTCATCAGTGCCAGTACATAAGGACAGCCACTACCCGAGTCCTGCTGGTCACACTGTTCCTGACAAAGGCAAGGATGCTGTTGGCCTTCTGGGCCACCTGGGCAAATGCTGGCTTGTATTCAGCCTCAGTCAACCAATACACTCTGGTCTCCTCCTCCCAAGTAGCTCTCCAGACACTCTGTACCACCCTGTGGCCTTCAAGAGGTTGTTGTAACCCAAGTGCACGAGCCAGCACTTGGCCCTGTTGCACCTCATCCTATTGACCTCAGCTCTCATGAAAAGGAAAGTAACAATCAAAAATATAAGCAGTAAAGTGAGGGAAAACTAAATTAAATATTAAAATACATAAGAAATTAATTGATATGAAACAGTGAGGGAAGAAAATGCAGTGAGAGGAACCATTAAACTCGCAGGTTTGAATGCATCAGATTACACAAATTATCTAAAACCAGTAAATTCTAGTAATGATTGAGGAGTCTTACTGCCCAGAAACAGAGCAACCAGCAGCAATGTTACAGAAGGGCAGGTTTAGATGAGACATTAGGAAAAAATTCTTCCCCATGAGGGTAGTGAGACATTGGCCCAGGTTGCCCAGAGAGGTGGTGGAGGCCCCCTCCAAGAGGACATCCAAGGCCAGGCTTACTGAGGCTCTGAGTAACCTGATCTAGTGCAAGATGGCCCTGCTCACTGCAAGGGGTTGGACTAGATAGCCTTTGAAGGTCCCTTCCAACCCAACACATTCTATGATTCTATAAAAATGCAACAAACATTTCTGTTCATTAATTAAGAAGGAAACCAGATGGTATAGTTCTGCCATAGGAAACATTTTTCTATTCGAGGCAGCAACACGAGCAGATGTTAAACACCTGCCAACAGAACAGGGCCTTTTTATGGTAGAAGATCTTCAGCTGGATCCCAGGAGGCTAGAAAAGAGATGAATGAGAAAAACTCCAGAATTTATTGTAGCTTCCCCCAGTGGAGGCTTGAGAACCTTGGAGGACACATTTTGAACACTACAGCAGGATGACCTTGCTCATAACAAGGTATCATTCCAGCTTCCATCTCAGAAAAATAAGAGAAACGTTGGTATACAACTTAATTATGACTTATAGGAAGTAAGCACCTGCTGACTATCAACACAGAGGTCTTAAATCAATCATGTCTGCTTTTATTAAGGCTACAAGACTGGCCTAACAGTGCTGATGCAACATCCTAAAAAGTTCAGATATAATTTAATTCTTTAAAGGAGGAATTCTCAAGTCACTATAATAGTATTACATAACATGGAATATATTAAACTGATGCATAATGGGCCAAATGACAAGTCATCAAATACAACTAGATCATCATTAATCACATGCTCGCAATGAGATACCACAAGGAGCAGATCTTGTGTTCTTGCATTACTCATCCCCCGGCAAACCAGGAACCAAAGCCACCACAGCCATCACTCACATTGACCATGAGAGCTGTTAATGGCAAAGCACACAAGATCCAGAACAGATCGCCCAGAGAAGTTGTGTCTGCCCCATCCCTGGAGAAGTTTAAAGCCAGGCTGGAAGGGGCTTGGAGCAATCTGGGCTGATGGGAGAGGTCTTGCCCAGGGCAGGGGCTGGCACTGGATGATCTCCAAGATTCCTTCAAACCCATACAATTCTATGATCTTTCACTAATGTGATCACAATCACAGAATCACAGAATGACCCGGGTTGGAAGGGACCTCAAGGATCATGTAGTTCCAACTCCCCCTCCTAGCAGGGCCACCACACAAACACATTTACTAGATCAGGTTGCCCAGGGCCCCATCCAACCTGGCCTTGAACACCTCCAAGGACGGGGCATCCACAACCTTCCTCGGCAGCCTGTTCCAGGACCTAACCACTCTCCTAGTAAAGAACTTAAACAACCAAAGACCTCCTGGAGGCTGAGAGTTTTGTTCAGCTTGGAGTAGCGAAGGTTGTGGAGAGACCTTCTAGCAGCCTCCCAGTACCAGAAGGGGCCTACAAGAAACATGGAAAGGGACTGTTGCCAGGGCATGGAGAGAAGTAACAAGAGAGAATGGTTTCAAACTAGAGAAGGGCAGGTTCAGAGGAGATATTAGGAAGAAGTTTTTCCCCAAGAAGATGGTGAGAGACTGGCCCAGGTTGCCTAAAGAGGCACCATCCCTGCAAACATTCAAGACAAGGCTTGATAAGGCTTGATAAGGCTCTGAGCAACATGATCTTGCTCACTGTAGGGGGCTGTACTAAATGGCCTTTGAAGGTCCCTTCCAACCCAACACATTCTGTAATTCTATGATTCTGAGTTTTTGTCCAACAAAGCATCAAATTTGAGTTGTTCCCTGACACCCAACAAAGCAGAATGATGAAATATCCCCCACAGGTCAATACGTTGGTCCTTGGTTTGATACAGCTGAGGGAAAGAACAGGGTTATCCCAAATCTTGTTAAGGAGATCCTCTGAAGCTGCTTTGAGTGAGGTTCAGGCCAGATGACCTACTGACACCCCTGCCACCTAAACCAGCCAGCATTAACTGCAGAAGCTTTAGAATGCCAAAAGTTCTCCTTATCCCATGAAAATGCATTCAAGCACACACAGAGAAACCCATTGTGTTGCTGAACATTCCATCTGCACATCTGCTTTGAAATTCTTTGAAAAATTAGTGGAGAGTTTAAGGAAGCATGATGTTTATTCTCAAGGTCAACTGCTAATGTATTTCTGAGCGAAATACAACCACTAAACCACTTCAGACATTCCAGTGACCAGAAGAAATAACTTCCTGCCATCCTTCACCCCAGCTAGATCTCACCCAAAACCTTTCATCTTTAATTTACCACAACATTCTCCAGCTCCTCGAGGTCATGTGCTTTCTACTTCTTCAGTCATGGACCTACAGGGCATAAACACTTTGCCAGAGAGTTTTCACACAGCCTATAATGGACTGGAGCCACCATAGCATCTTTGAAGCCATCATTATTTAGCATGGCAAAACCTTCATCTTCCAGTATCTCCCTTGTTAGATATTTACTGAAGGCATTCAAGGTCTGGTTTGATGAGGCTGTGAGCATCCTGTTGTAATGGAAGACAACCCTGCTCACTACCGGGGAGTTCGACTAGATGACCTTTGAAGGTCCCTTCAAACTTTATGATTATATAAAATAATTTATCAGTCCCTGTTTAATATTAAAATATACGAACAAGGGTCCATGGAGACAGGCCTAGAAAGAGCACTGCTCTCCTCACTTGATGACTAGTCCCTAGATCTACACCATGAAGACAGCTATGAACACAGCTATGGGTCTGTCCAGCCTTGGCCCATGTGGTGACTATAGGATCCTCTCATGACAATTCATAGCAAAACTTTCTTCCAGAACAGGTTTCCCCATCCCTGGAAGGGTTTAGGGCTTGGAGGAACCTGGACTGCTGGTATGTGCCCCTACAATAAATTATATCCAATTATAAAAGCAAGGGGAAGGGAGTTAGGAAGTATATAATGCTTATTGTATGTTGACAAAAATCATAATATTCATTTTTCACCACAGTGCTATATAAAATCAAGGAATGGTTTTGGTTCGAAGGGACTTAAAAGATCACCCACTTCCATCCCCCTAGCCCTGGGCAGGGACACCTCCTACCAGACCAGGTTGCTCCAACCCCTGTACAGACTGGCCTTGAACCCCTCCAGGGATGGGACAGCTACCGCTTGTCTGGGTAAACCTGTGTTGGGGGCTCACCCCCCCTTCACAGCAAAGAACTTCTCCTGACAATCTCATCTCAATCTCCCCTATTTCAGTTTAAAACAGTTCCCCCTCATTCTACTGCTACAAAAAGTCTTTCTCCATCATTCCTGTAGGCCCCACAGCCTTCTATTCTCCAGGCTGAACAGCCACAACTATCTCAGTCTGAACTTGTACAAGAGGTGCTCCAGCCTCCTGATCATCCTTGTGGCCATCTCTGAATCTACCTCAGCAGCTCTGTATCCCTCCTGTACTGGGGACTCCAGAGCTACAAGCAGTACTCGGGTACAAACACAGCATAAAATGAAACACTACAAAGTAACATTAATAACTGCCCTATTACATGGGGTTGCAGGGAGCCTCCCTCCCACAAAGACTTTCCTTCTCCTCCTGCTTCCAAGTAAATGTCTAGCACCAAATACTTGTTTTGCCAGCTCCTCCAAAACCCAAGATTTGGGGCCAGCCTAAACACTGCATTTTTAAACAGCATTTAATGTCCCTAGAGTAAGAATATTCAGACAACAGTTTCAAGGCAAAGCTAACTTCTCACTAGATTATCACCCCACAAGAATATACCCTTTTAGGTTTCCTTTAAATTTTATTTACTTCTACACATTTTTGGGCATCTACAAAGCTTGTTTTCCTTGTTATCTAAATCTAGCCTGATTTATATCCCCCATACCAAGTAAGGGTTGCAGGAGAGCAGAGAGAAAAGCCATTTTGCAAGAGGGCTAAATCCGTTTGCCAGTTAACTGTTGCAAATTAAAAGGTCAGAAAAACAATCACTGTATTTGGAAAGAATAATTTTACACAACTAAGATCTCAACGGAAAAAAAAAAAAAAATTAGATTAACTTTGTTCCAGTAAAGTGAGTTGTCTTATCTCCCCATGAGGAAGTTTAATAAACAGCTTTCTTGTACTTCGGAGGGTTTGACGCCGTGCCAGGATTTTACAGGGATCTTGCTTGTCCCAGATGAAACTCCAGGGCTTGAAGTGAAAATCAGGGAGTGTGAAGTGTCTTTTTTATGAAGAAATTAGAAGGAGAAATTGATTGCATCAGCTTGAGAGAATTATAACAGCACAGAATGGCCCAGGTTGGAAAGAACCTCTCAGATCATGGAGTCCAACCATCAACCCTGCTCTGACAAGAACCAGCCCTAAACAGTATTCCCAAGTTCTGTGTCTGCCCAGCTCTTAAATCCCTCCAGGGATAATGACACCAAGAACCCTGTGTCAGGTTTTTGCCTACTACAAGGTAGTGCAGCTCCAGCTAGTATTAACACCTCAGCTTATTTATGGAGGTTCCCAGTGGCCACTGGAGCCATCCAGTAAGATGTTAGAGACAGATGTAGCTCCAAGGTTGGGCCAAAGCAGCAGTTGCAGCATTTAATGGATTGCCAATCACCTCTCTCACTCTTGGCAGACTCTGCATCAGTCATCTTCAAAGTATCAGAAGAAATGCTCCACTGCCACAAAATTCAGATTCGGATCCATCGAGACACGAGTACCAGGTCCAGTTTTGGACCCCTTACCACAGAAAAAAGCCATTGAGAGGCTGGAGTGGGAATAGAGAAGGGCCACGGAGCTGGTGAGGGGTTTGGAGCACAAGTCTTGTGAGGAGTGGCTGAGGGAGCCAGGGGTGTTCAGCCCAGAGAAAAGAAGGCTTAGGGGAGACCTTCTCACTCTTCAGCTCCCTGAAAGGAGGGAAGGTTGGGCTCTTCTCCCAAGGAACAGGCCATGGAACAAGAGGAAATTGCCTCAAGTTGTGCATGGGGAGATTCAGGATGGATTTTAGGAAAAATTTCTACATGGAAAGGGTTGTCAAGTGTTGGAAGAGGCTGCCCATGGCAGAAGATGATGCCCCATCCCCAAAGACATTTAAGAAATGGGCAGACACAGAGCTTAGAGATACAGTTTAGGGCTGGTTCTTGCCAGAGCTGGGTTGATAGTTAGACTTGATTATCTGAAAGTTCCCTTTGATTCTTTGATTCCATGAATCCAGGTGCCCTCTTGCTACATTTTGGCACATGAATCCACAGCTTTCTATAAGTCAAAAAAATCATTAGATTTACATCTAAAACCTGTCAAGTCATTAACAGTTTTCACTGCACACTCTATGTTAGTTTTTAATAACTTCCCAATATAGATTAGATTCCATTTTATCTCTCCCTCACTGACAGTGAACTCCATGAAAACCTTGATTTCTTGAACGGAACTCACATTCCCCAAAAATTCATTTTTTCTCTCATTAGGGTGAATTTGTTTTCCAGCCAAATGACTTATCAATAATTATTTGCACAGCTCAATACTTCTCTGACGCTGAGGTTTCTTCTCTTCCAAAGGCTTACAGTTCTCTTCTGAAGTCTCCACCATCATTTGCAAACTATTTTGTCAGGCTGATGCCAAAGGGTGATAAGGGCTTAATGTCAGCTCCTTGGAAAGGCTAAAATCATACCAGTTTCCAAAGAGCTCTACTCAAAAACTTATCTCTGAGCAATCTGAAAGAGAGGATCTCGTGCATGAGAAGGGAACAGGCTTAAAGAGCTGCTCAAATGTTAATTCCACGTGCTGGGATGATGATGCATGCTTGAAAAGTGGAATTTAGGCTGTCACAAGTTCCCTCTTCCAAGAAAACCAGCTCCTACAGCACTTTAAAAATAAAACCTTAATCTGAGATCTGCTGCAAAAAACAATATTCATCTTAGGAACATGAGACTGACTTTTTTTTTCCTACCGTTTTTTTCTCCCTATTAAAAGCCAATGGCAATGATTAAATGATGACACATGGGTTTGTGCATGAGTATCATCATGAAACAGACCATCCAAATAAAACTGAAGAGAGGATCATAGACTATATTGGGTTGGAATGGACCTTCAAATGCCATCTAGTACAGCCCTTCTGCAGTGAGCAGAGAAATCTTACAGGAGGATTGGGATGCTCAGAACCGTAGCAAGCATGGCCTTGAATGTCTCCAGGGAGGGGTCTCCACCACCTCTACGGGAAACCTGGACCAGTGTCTCACCACCCTCATGGGGAAGAACTTCTTCCTAATGTCTCATCTAAACCTGCCCTACTCTACTTTGAATCCATTGTCCCTTCTCCTATTGCCCCATACCTTGGTAAACAGTCCTTCCTAGCTCTCCTGTAGGCCCCTTCTGATACTGGTACACTACTAGAATGTCTCCCTGCAGGCTTCTCTTCTCCAGACTGAACAGCCCCAACTCTTTCAGCAGAGGTGTTCCAGCCCTCAGATCATCCTCATGGTGTCCATGACCAACTCTAACAGGTCCATGAGCTTCTTGAACTGGGAAGCCATGATCTGGACCCAGTAATTCCCAATGCTGCTTCACCAGAGCAGAGAAGAGCAGAGGGGAAAGATGAACCTCCCTTCATGTGCAGGCCATGCTTTTCTTGGTGCCCAAAGGATGCCACTGTTTTTCTTGGGCACAAGGGCACAAAGCTGGCCCATGAGCAACCTGGTGTCCATCTGGAATCCCATCTTCCACAGAAAGTTTTTTAAACAACACAGACACCTCAGACAAGCAGACAGGAAGTGAACATGGAAATACTTTGTTTCCTACAATCCCTGTCTGGCAATCACATAACACAAAGCATATTAATAATGAGAAAACAATTATACTGGAGTTAAGGCTTCATGTGTTATGGAATAGCATCAGTTCAAGCATACAGAATATAAGGATACATAACCATTGCTACGGAAAGACAATTCAGTTTTAAAACGTAATTTTGGGGATTCTAGTGAGTGAAAAAATATAAAGTGAAACCTTCATCACTGCCATGCTTCTGCCCACCAAAATGTAATGCTATTTTTAAAGTTTAAATCTATTATAATATTTTTAAATTATTTTGGTCAAAAAAGCACAAGAAACAAATACTGAGACTTCAGCAAAAAAACAAATTTCTGAAAGCAGTAAGAACCTTTCTAGAAGGTTTCATCAATGTTAGAAACAAAGATGGGAAATGGTTTATGCTTTATCATGTTCTTTGAGAAAGGGGAAAGGTGGATGGAGGGAAGGAAATCCCACATATTAGAGTATAATTGTATCCAACATCCAAGTTGCCACTGCAGCTGGCAAAGCACTAGGGCCACCATACTTCAAAGAATTATAGAATGCTATACGCCTATCTGTATTTATAAGTTCATCTATTGGAATGCTTTCCCTGAGTTAATTCAAACAAGACTTCAGGGAGTCTGAGGACAGACTTTTTCAGTCTCTCCAGTTCCCTGAAAAGAGGATGCAGCCAGGACTCTTCTCCTAAGGAACAGGTCAGAGGACAAGACAGAACAGCCATAAGTAGCACTAGGGGGAGAAGTTAGCGAAAATATATACACTGAAAGGGCTGTCAAGTATTGGAACAGGCTGCTCAGGGTAGGGGTAGAGGCACCATCCCTGTAAGGATTTAAGAGCCAAGCAGAAACAGAGCTCAGAGATATGGCTGTAGAGCTGGGTAGATAGTTGGATGCAATGATATGAAAGATCCCTTCCAGACTATGTGATTCTATGGTTATCTGTGGAAATTCAAGATTCCTAATCGCTTTCACACACTATTTCAGCTTAAACATGTCCCTTATGACACTGCAGAAAGTGAGCAAGGGGATGCAAAGGGTGGACATCCCTCTCCTGCAATTAACTATGATGGCCCCACATGCATTATGGGGCTGAGATGACAGTGACTTTATTTTCTTAGTTACTGGCACCCACTGCGAGACCAGATTCAATAATCATAATTTCTCCTATAAAGTCTACTAGTGAGACACTGGCTTAGGTTACTAGGAGAGGTGGTGATTGCACCATTCTGCAGACATTCAAGGTCAGGCTTGATGAAGGTCTGAGCAATCTGATCTAGTTTAATATGTCCCTACTCACTGCAAGAAGACTAGACTAGATGGCCTTTGAAGGTCCTTTCCAACCCATCTAATTCCAATTCCACGGTATGGGAATAGGAGACAACTCAGATGGAAAACACAGGGGTTAGCCATCAATTTTCCCTTTACTCTCCACAGCCTCAAACAGCTCATGAAATCTTCAACCACCTATCTAGAACCATCTGAGCCTCTTTCTCAGTAATTTTAGAGAGGAGATCCCAGCTGCAATCACAAGTCATTGAGGTGTCAGCAGTAATGTATGTCCTCCCACTCCTCTGCTCTCTCACATCCACTGTGTTCTACCACTACTCCAGAGCCACCCTGAAAATACATCCTCACCCTGGTTTTATGTGTGGTCCAATATCAAAATAGGGAACAGAGAGAGAAGGAAAAAGTCTTTTTCAGAAGCGGATGACAGCAGCCAGGCAAGTTCAATGTAAGTAACATTGTAAATGAGGAGAGAAACAACTGCAAACAGGTTTAATTTAATCCATCGAGATCTATTTTCTGTCTCTTGTAGAACTTCAGATCCTGCAGGCAAACCCCTTAACATTCAAGTTTCTCCCATCCATCAATTTAGAGACTGAGCTCCCAGTGACTCCCCTCCAACTCCAGTTGCAGAGGATTTCATAGAAAGTATTAAGTTGGAAGTGACCTTCAAAGGCCACGTAGTCCAACCAGCTGCAGTGAGCAGGGGCATGTTATAGAATCATAGAATGAGTTGAGTTGGAAGGGACCTTAAAGATCATGTAGTTCCAACTCCCCTGCCATGGGCAGAGACACCTCTCACTAGACCAGGTTGCTCAGTGCCTGATCCAGCCTGGCCTTAAACACCTCCAGAGTGAGGACATCCACAACCTCTCTGGGCAATCTGTCCCAATGTCTCACCACCCTCACTCTAAAGATTTTCTTTCTTGTATCTAGCCTGAATCTCTGCTTTTCCAATTTACATCCATTATTCCTAGTCCTGCAATCATATATCCTATTAAAAAGTCCTACCCCTGCCTTTCCATAGGCCCCCTTCAAGTATTGATAAGCTACTATGAGGTCCTCCCTGAGCCTTCTCTTCTCCAGGATGAACGACCCCAACCCCTTCAGCCTGTCCTCAGAAGGGAAGTGCTCTAGCCCTTTGATCATCTTCGTGGCCCTCCTCTGAGCCCACTCCAATAGCTCAACAGCTCCAACAGCTCTTCTAATGCAGTCCAGGATACGGTTGTCCTTCTGGGTTGAAAGTGGACACCATTGACCCATGTTCAGTTTTTCATCTACCAGCATCCCCCTATTATTTTCCACGGGGCTGCTTTTGTTTTGGCTGAGAATATCCACCTGTGGCAATGAGAACAAGCCTTTTTTTATGTGAAGCTCCTTACAACCAAATCCCAAACAACAACTTTTCTTTTTCCAAATAAAAAGCAGATGGTAAATAAATTCCAGGACAGTTACTGAACTGAGATTTAGCATCACCCTTCATTTCCCAGCTGAAATACATTGTTTTCACATTCATTCTCCCATCTCTAGTCTGTTTACTGGTTTGCAGTAGTGGTGAATTTCCTCCTCCTTTTCCAACAGCAGTTTGCTAATCACAGCACGTTTGGCAATTCCTTAGACAATATTTCTTTGAAGACTGAACCCAAAAATGGTCTAGAAATGAGAAACAGTTACACTGGGAGGTGGCACCAAGTGGGAGGTGGTATCAAGATGTAACTCTAATGTAGAAACTTCAGTGGCGATGGAATCTCCTGAAATAACTCCTCAGTGACTCTATTCAAGGAGAGAATTTGATCTATCCTTTTCTGACAAACAGGCAAAGTGAAGGATTCATAAGTGTCACCTCCAATATCTGCCTGAAACCTGAAAAACACACAGCCTCCAAATTGCTTTGATCTACCGAAGAATGGCACATTTTGTGGGAAAAGCCACTGTAAAGAAATCAGGAGCTGCACATGCTTGAAATGCCCTGGTGAGGTCACATCTGAAGTCTCTGGGCCTCATTCTGGGTTCCTCAGTTCAAGAAGGACATGCAACTGCTGGAGAGGGAACAGAAAAAGGGCTACTAAGATGATGAAGGGACTAGAACATCTCCATGATGAAGAAAGGCTGAGGGACTTAGGGTTGTTAAGTCAAGAAAAATAAAGGTTTAGCCCTGGCACAGGTTGCCCCATTCCTGGAGACATTCAAGGCTTGCTGAGGCTCTGAGCAACCTGATCTAGTACAACATGTCCCTGCTCTGCTCACTGCAATGGAAATGGACTACATGACCTTTAGAAGGTCCCTTCCAACACAATACATTTTGTGATTCCACCATTCCACACCATCCTGAGTTACTCAACAGGTTTGCAGATCACATGTTCCCCTTCCCAGTCCATCCTCACCAGAGCAACAAGGTGGACACTGCTCATTGCAACAGCAGAACAACTTAAACGGGACAGAAAATTCAGGCATGAAGCAGAAAAAAGAAGGAAAATCTGAAAACCCAGGCAAGCTTCCTCATGCAGGTGGAGGCCCAGTCCCTAAAGACATTCATGGCCAGGCTGGATGAGGCTTTGAGCAACCTGATCTAGTGCAAGATCACCCTGCTCATGGCAAGTGGTTGGACTAGATGGCCTTTGAAAATCCCTTCCAACTCTGTGATTCTATGATACTATGATTCTACGAGTCAGTTTCTGCAGGTATAAAATGTGAATTATTGATGCGGACATCTTTGGTTTAGTACTACAGGCTCTCCTTATTGCACCTTGAATAGCATCAGCATCTCCTGCGCAAGCAACTCTGAAAAGCTGTCACAGATCTGGAAAAGGAAATTACATGAATCCAAACAGATGGTTAATCAAAAGGTTAGTGGCTGGCGCTGCAGCCAGAGGAAATAGGGTTTTCCTTCAGCAAAAATAAATCATATAAATAATATAAACACCAGCAGCTTAAGTCAAAATAATACTTAAGGTCAATCTGGACTTAACACCTTCAGCATCATCCTGCTAAATCTCAGCATTCCTGGCTTTCAGCAGTTAAGCCTTGAAATCACTTAAGTGGTTATAGGTCTTTACAGGCTCTTGTGTTGTTTCTGCAGCCACCTCACAGTGGGACATGGGTGAGTGACTCAGCAGCACAGGCTTCTGGTCACATTATCAAAATACAAACAGGTACTACGAATGGCATCTGCATTTTATTTCAGTGGCAAGAGTCCATTAATCAGCAGCATAATCATGGAATGACTCAGGTAGGAAGGGACCATTCAGAGCATAGAGTCCAACCATCAACCCAACAAGAACCAGCCCTATACCGTATCTCTAAGCTCCATGTCTGCTCATCTCTGAAATCCCTCCAGGGATGGTGCCTCAATCCCTGCCTTGGGCAGCCTCTTCCAATGCCTGATAACCCTTTCTGTGCAAAATTTTTCCTAATATCCATCCTAACCCTCCCCGCGTGCATCTTGAGGCTGTTTCCTCTTGTCCCATGGCCTGTTCCTTGTGAGAAGAGCCCAAATTCCCAGGCTACACCCTCCTTTCAGGGAGCTGGAGAAAGTGAGGAGGCCTCCCCTCAGCCACCTCCTCTACATGTTGAACATCCCCAGTTCCCCCAGCTGCTCTTAACAAGACTTGTCCTCCAGACCCCTCAGCAGTTCCGCTGTCCTTCTTTGCATCTGCTTCAGCATTTCAAGGGTTTATTTTGCCCAAAATCCCAACTGTGAGCTGGAAGAGAATTTTGGAATTTGTTCTCTTGGTGTGTTTTTTTTTTTCCCAAAACACACAAAATAGGAAGGGACAGCACAAAAGTCTTACAATCATAGAATTGTAAAACCTTTAAAGGCCATTCAGTCCAGACCATTGCCATGGGCAGGGACATCTTCACATAGATCAAGTTGTCCAAAGCCTCCAAGACCCACCACATGCCAGCAGACCATTGTTAAAGACTGGGCTGCAGCAAGAAACAGTGTTAAAATAAGCTCTTTGGAGATGAGCTTTATATATAAAATTTCCATGGTTACCTCCATGCAAGTTACCATGGATTAGATTGGACTAAGTACTTATTTCTCCAAAGCCATTTATAAGAATTTAACAGGTTTTTTCTCTCCATTCTTGTCTCAAATACATTGCATACCATTAGCCACTGTTTTTCAGATCATATACATTATGCATTAAAGCTTAACGAAAACTCAATTTAATACTTTTACAGTTTACAGGAACCACATTAGAAATAGGTAGGATAAGAAGATATATATTTGTGTAAAACATTGTGCTAATCTCGACAGCTAGTGATGTCCTAGTGTGCATGAAAGGCTAAAAGAAAGTATTTTATCAGTCTACCGATTGAAAGAGATGTTGGATCAGGACAATTTTTCCAGATGTTGCAAATCAGGAGCCATCTTCACATTGATAACCATGACTAACACCTATGCAACTGTATTTGATCATAGTATTAACAATTCTTATCAGGACTGCAGGAACTCAAGGTAAAGTAGTTGTGTTATCAAACCAAAGAGATCCCAGCTTCCAAAATTAGAGCTGTTTCTGTTAAACATCACTTCTGGAAAAAATTCTTATCAGGAAGGAGTTGCTTGAGTTATGATTTTAATGAAACATTCAAGACTGTAAGAAAATATCTCTAGGAAATTACATATAAGAGGCCCCAACCCAAGTGCCTGATTGCGTTTTGGAACCCTGATCACAAAAAAGACCTTGACGAGCTGGTGAGAGGTCTGGAGCACAAGTCTTATGAGAAGCAGCTGAGGGAGCTGGGGGTATACAGCCTGGAGAAAAGGAGGTTGAGGGGAGACCTCACTCCATCTCCCTGAAAGAAGGGTGTAGCCAGGGAGGATGGGCTCTTCTCCCAAGGAACAGGCCATGGGACAAGAGGAAACAGCCTCAAGGAGTTCGGATGGATTTTAGGAAAAATTTCTACATGAAATGCGTTGTCAAGCATTGGAACAAGGGCAAGGATTGAGGCGCCATCCCTGGAGGGATTGAAGAGATGAGCAGACATAGAGATATGAGATAACGTTTAGGATTGGTTCTGGTTAGAGTTGCTTTGATGGTTGTACTCGATGATCTGAATGGTCCCTTCAAACTAAAGCAATTTAATGATTCTGTGAAATACAAGCATCACGTGGGATGCCAACACTTTACAGAAGATCCCAGCTGGAAAAGCCAACTGATCCATGAGAAAGAGATGTTCAGCTCAGTGAAACGGGTCCTGCACTGCCTGAATGTGACAAAATGACAATCAGATTTACACGATGGGTTTTATTTCCATCCAACAGCCAACCTTGCTTTGCATCACATGCCTACAGGAGCCAAATCCTAACAGCTTCCATTATACCTCCCTTTCATATATTCACATCTTGCTTGTTCTTTTTTTCTTGGGAATTAAAATAATCTACAAAAGCAAGGTGGAGCAGACAAATAATTAATTTCAAAGGTCTAGGTCCTACCTAACTGGGACTATGTGTGTGTTACAATGGAATTAAGATACAGAAAATTACTTACACACCCCTGTTATTTTGCAGCCCCACTTATCTTCCTCAAACTGCCAGAGGCACCCTAATCCACAATTTCAAGAGAGTAATTTTGTAAAAAATGAAAGTAAAGTAAATTTCAAAGCCATCCCACTCAGCAGAGAAATGGCTCTGCAGCAGCTGCAATGCCAGGGCGTGCTGGAAGCATGGCTTTGCTTCTCCTGACTAACATTGCCACCAACATTGTTCAAAACCAGGATGTTCTTTCATAGAATCACAGAATAGTGCAGGTTGGACAGGATCTATCAAGTCACTGAGTCCAACCATCAACCTAGCTCTGGCAAGAACCATTCCTAAATCGTATCTCTAAGCTCTCTGCTCGTCTACTAAATATAGTATAGTATAGTATAGTAATCTAAATATCTCCAGGGATGGTGAATCAATCACTACACAGAATCAGGTTGTTGGAAGGGACCTTCAAAGGCCATCTAGTCCAACCCCCCTGCAGTGAGCAGGGACATCTTGCACTAGATCACACTGCTCAGAGCTTCAGCAAGCTTGACCTTACATGTCTCCAGGAAAGAGGCCTCCAACACCTCTCTGGGGAACCTGGACCAGTGCCTCACCACCCTCAGGGGGAAGAACTTCTTCCTAATGTCGCATCTAACTCCTCCCCTCCTCTCATTTAAAACCACTGTCCCTTATCCTATCACTTCATGCCCTTGCAAACCATCCCTCTCCAGCTCACCTGAAGGCCACTTCAGGCACTGGGAGGCCACTAGAAAATCTCCCCACAGCTTTCTCTTCTCCAGGCTGAACAGTCTCAACTCACTCAATCATCTTAGCATGGTCCCAGAATGAGTGCATAGTATAGAGACAGAGAGTCAGATGTGCCTCACAGCTGTCATTGAGGAGCAGTACCCAAACTCTTGGAAGAGATAACAGCAGGGAATGCGTGACTTTCTGCTGGAACAGCCAGTCCATTCATCCCATTCTTACCCTGGATCTTCTATTTCAGCTCTGCCACTGGCAGGCACATCACCACAAAACAATAAAAACAATTTAATTTCTGGAAGAGGGGAAGGAAAATTCCAAATCTGGGATACAATGATAAAGACATCATCTTCTTTGTGACTTGAGTAATAGAACCCATTGACATTTTATGATTATAACTGTCAATAACAGATTCTTCTCGTGGCATTATCAATTACTTAAGCAAAACTACTGCAGATAGCCATGACTTGGTGAAGTCAAAGTTTTCAACCACAGAAACATTCTTAAGTTAAAACAGCTTTACACTAACTTTTATAAACAATTCAGAGATTACAAAATGTAATTTCTCCACTTCAGTACATTCTGAGACATAGATAAATAAGGATTTAAAAAAATACACTATCAAGAAGCAGTATATATAGACTAAAGCAAACTATTTTATTCCCAAAGAATCACAGAGTGGTTAAAATTAGAAGGGACTCATGAAGATCAACCAGTTCTACCCCTCGCCCTGAGCAGGGACAATTCCCACCAGACCAGGTTGCCCCATCCAATCTGATCTTGAACCCTTCCAGGGATGGGGCCGCCACAGACTCTCTGGGCAGCCTGGGCCATGGGCTCATCCACCTCACAGCAAAGAATATCCTCCTAATATCTTCTCTAAATCTTCCCTCTTTCAGTTTAAAACTATTCCCCCTCATCCTGTCACTACACACCCCTTCAGAAAGTCTTTCTCCATCTTTCTTGTAGGCCCCTTCAGGTACTGGAAGACCACTGTAAGGTCTCCTCTCATTCTTCTCAAGGATGAACATTTTCTTGTAAAGCAATATTGTATCTTAAAAGTTTCAAAAACATATTAGTTTTTTCAGATCAATCAGAGTTCAATCAAAACCACATAGGAGTCTTTAAAGAATTTATTACTCTTTTTTCCTTTTCCTTGCATGCACCCAAATGCTACTTCAGATGGGCTGGGCAGCAGGATATAAAACACCAAGAAGATCCAAGACCATTCACACCCTTGGGAGCAGATAAAGGTCCTCAAACTATACCTAGGAAGGCTTTTGGCTCCTCCAAGCAATGCTCAGCACTATCAATGGGTAAAACAAGCTAAATATCATAGAATCATAGAATATGTTGGGTTGGAAAGGACCTTCAAAGGCCATCTAGTCCTGTCCCCTGCAGAGAGCAGGGACCTCCTGCACTACACTACATTGCTCAGAGCCTCAGCAAGCCTGGCCATGAATGTCTCCAGCAATGGAGGCTCCACCACCTCTCTTGGATAGCCTGAGCCAGGCTCTCATGAGGAGGAACTTCTTCCTCATGTCTAATCTAAACCTGTCCTGTTCTGGTTTAAAACCCTGGCCATGCAAATCTGCACCCACACAGGGACATCATGTTTTAATAGAAATGGTTTTAAAGCACATTAAATAGCTACTAAAATTCTTCATCTTGGGAGCAGCCCATCCACAAATGGTTTGTGTTTTCAATCATTTTTGAGCAAATTCACTCCCTGGTGTTTGAAGTCTGAAGTGATCTGGCTCCCTGCTAATTACCTCCCGTTCAGACAAGTAGCTGCTTGTGCCAGCCCAGATCACTCTCGCTTTGAGCAGTGATTCTCCAGCATCCCACTGAAGACAAGGCTGAAGAAATGCTTTTCTCTTCTCTGCTTTAAAAAATTCTCTCCTGAAGAGCTTCTTTAGCCAAGGACCATGTAAGCTTTTTGAAATAACCAACAGAGAAACTACCAGTACTTGAAGGGGCCTACAGGAAAGCTGGGGAGGAAATGTTTCCAATGGCATGGAGAGATAGGATGACAGGCAATGGATTTAAACTAGACTTTCTTATTAAGCCCCAACAAAGACAGGTCTCTATAGGAGTCACTTATTTCCAGCTACCTGGAGGTCCAGGGCTTTGCTAAGTACTCACTCAGGGTCCACAACATCCATGCAGAGAGTAAAGCTTTGTCAATAGAAGGTCATGGCCACAGGTAGCAGAAGAATATATGGTATCTCCAGAGAAAGGATTTATTTGCATCATTTGGTTCTCCTTGGAGGCTTGGCACAGCACCATCAAGTCAGTTCAGGCTTCAAAAATATAAAAAGATGTAAATTTTGGGAAGAATTACATTGCATGTTGCTCTGTTTCAATCCCTCTGTTATCTACCGCTCTCCCCCTAATAGATACCCTCATTTTCTGAAATAGTCCTCTACAAACTTGATGGTGCTACCCTTGGCATCTAGGAAAGACCTTCATGACTTTAATCCAGGTCTTGTCAACAAGTGCTCATCACTCCCTCCAAAGGTTTATTCCACAGACCTTAAGTATGCACAATATAAAGGATAAAAACATGAAGGCAGAGATCAAAGGTTGCCTTGACAGATAAAAATTTGCCTTAATACTCCTTGAGAGTGCTCTCACCGAAGTATTTTGAAGCTGATCAAGTATTGATGAGCATTAATATGCCTATGAAAAAGATGAGCGAGGAGGACTTGCCTACATAAAAAATGTGCTCATTTCCTAAACTGAGCCAATTAGTGAAAAATATTTTTATTTCTTTCCATTTAGGAATGGGATCTTCAAGTCAATTGTGCTATCTCTGGAAAGGTTTCCAAGAGGGGAGGCAAAACAGGGAAAGAAGCAAAATTCATGTCAGAGGAACCCAGCAATAATGAATTCGGCACATGTTTGGCTACAAGGAAATAATCAGTGAGAATCCAAATAATTCAGTAAGAATCTAAATTAAAAAGCAAGTAGAGAGTGGGACAAGTAAACTACTTCACAATCCACAAGTTAAGTCCAGTCAAATAAATGCTGTTTCCCAAATCTGGCAAATGTCTGAGACATCCTCTTAAAGCTCTCTTGGCACCACATGAGCAGGACTTTATTCTCAAAGGAAAAGAGATGGAAAACAGCTCACAAATCCCCCCTGGGCAGATTTCAGTCCCTATGGATGCGATTTGAGAAACAGTAGTTTCTTCTCTTTATTCCCAGCACAGGAAATAACAAGACTGGGAGATGAGGTTATCTTTCCTAGTTTGCCTAAAAAGAAGGGAAAACCACTTGTAAGATCTAAAAGACATCACCTGGCTTCACCTTTCTGCTCCTGGGATTTGGAAAGGGATATGCTATGAGGACAGGCTGATTGATTTGGGGCTATTCAGACTAGAGAACACAAGGCTGCAGTGAGTCCTCCTAGCAGCCTCACAGTACCTGAAGGGGCCTCTGAGGAGAGAATGTTTGCAAGGGCATGGAGTGATAGGACAAGGGGCAATGGTTTTAAACAAGAACACAGCAGGTTTAAATGAGACATTAGAAAGAAACCCCTCCCTATGAGGGTGGTGAGACACTAGCCCAGGATACACAGAGAGGTGGTGAAAGCCCCATACCCGGAATCATTCAAGGCAAGGCTTGCTGAGGCTCTGAGCAACTTGATCTATTGCAAGTTGTCCCTGCTCACTGCAGTGGATTGTCCTAGATGGCATTTGAAGGTCCTTTCCAACTCAACATGTTGATTCGACACATACACACACTTGATTCTTCCCCAAAATATGCAACTGTATCAGGCAAACAGGGATCAGAGATGCACATAAGGAACAAGGGACACATAACTTGGCACAAATGCAAATGGTGGACCCAATATAGGTGCTTGTAACTCCTTAAGTCTCCTGGCAGAGGTGACAACAGACAAGAATGTTAGTCAACTGCTGAAATAAAGCACATTCAGTCCAGGCTCAAATAGATATTTCATTCAATTTGTGGGAATTAAGCAAAGATTAAGTGCATATAGAAACCTCTCTTAGGGGAACAGAAGTCAAGCACTAAGTATTGGTTTAATCTCAGGGATAACAACAAATTGACATCAGTTAGAAACAACGTCTAACAAAGGAGCTCTTACACACAGGCCCAAGATTTTGTAATGTTAATATTTGTGTAAAGACAGGATCCAGAGAGGCAATCTCATTACTGCATCCCAGTTTACAAACCTTCTCCACACAGGGAAAAAGAATTCCAGGAATAATATTAACAGTCTACTGGAAAGTGATGGCCCAAGCAAATAAAGTGCATTTTAGCATTGTTTACCAGTGAAGAGACATAATTCTTGGCTGTGGGGGGGTGAGCCCCTGGTCCACGGTATCCAGAGAAGCTGTAGCTGCACCATGCCAGGAGGGGTTCAAGGCCAGTTTGGACAGAGCTTGGAGCAAACTGGCCCAGAGGACAGGAGGGGCAATGGACGATCTTTGAGGACTCAAAGCATTCTGTAATTCTCTAATCTGAGCAAAAGACCTGGCTGTTTTGTTAGAAAGGCAAATCTGAAGCTGAGCTACTGGAGATGTTTCTACATTCCCACTAAGAAGGTGAATACATGCGGAAGCATCCACCATCTGCCCAGATCATGCAGCAAAAACCATCTCAACCTCATCTTCCTTCACATCACAAAGAATCTACCAGAGATTAAAGTTGTGCCTCACCTCCTTCTTTGTAACAACAGGACAAGAAGTGATGCTTTAGACTGGCGATGGGAAATTCAGACCAGACAGAAGGAAAACATTGTTTACACTGAGGGTGTTGAGACCAAGGCACAGGCTGTCCAAAGAGGCAGTGGAGGCCCCGCTGCTGGAGACATCCAAGGCCAGTCTTGATGAGTCTCTCAGCAACATCATCCAGTGCAAGATGACCCTGCTCACTGCAGAGGGTTGGACTAGGTGACCTTTGAAGCTCCCTTCCAACTCTAGGATTCTATGATTCTTCGATTCTTCTTGCCATATCACACTCTTAGCTGCGGAGCACTCAGAGTTTGTATCATAGACTCATAGATCTGTTTGGTTTGGAAGATCAATCAGTTACACCCCCTGCCCTGGGCAGGACCACCTCCCACCAGCCCAGGTTGCTCCAAGCTTCATCCAACCTGGCCTTGAACTCTTTCAGGGATGGGGCAGCCACAGCTTTTCTGGGCAAACTGGGTCAGTGGCTCACTCCCTCCCTAAGATCTCATTAAATCTCTCTTCCTTCAGTTTAAAACCTTTCCCTCTTGCCATGATTGCAGTGAATTAATTTCCCATTTAATATGCAATTTGCAGTGGCCATTCATTGAGCTTCCCTCCCTTAACTGTTTTGCTTATTCCATATATCAAGGGGAGCTCTCCCTCATGCTAAACATGCGGCTACAGGGCTGTGAGCGAAACTCAGGCCAAGAACTTCCCAGCACTTGTCAGCTCACCAGGTGCTAACTTCCAAGAAGAGCTGCTGGAGTCTGTTGCTCTGCTATAAATGCATTTATTTTTCCCCAGAAGGTGCTGCTTTTTCACAAAGTTGGGAAAAAAGGCATCTCCAACCCTGTTCACATAAGGTATTACGGGTATAGCATCATCTTAAGGCTCTGTAAGACAGGAAGTAAAATATGCTAAAAACATAGAATAATAATTAATAATATATAAATGTTTTCTATAATAATAATATATCAATAACATTCTATCAAGGTATTTTTGCTGATCTCTGAGCTTTTCTCATGTTCAGCTGCAGGACTGTCACACCGGTACAAAGAAGACAAAACATCATCATCTTGCAAACACTGGCCTGACAATTTCTAACCTTAAACTTTCCCATGACACAAACAGCCTCTGAGACCATCAAAACTCACCTCACTACAAAAGGTAATTCCAAGCTTTTTGCAACAAGAACTTGACTTTTTTTTTATCTCTGTCTGGACAAGCTCAACTTGGTCATTTTCTGCTTGGAGCACAGAAAGCAACATAAAATACAGCCTCCAACAGAGGAACTCAGTCTGATACTGATTCATCCCTGCTTTACGAGTGCTTCCATGTCAGTGACTCCCACAAGCAATCCATGCAAGAGCTGAGGAACAATTCCACCCAAGAGCTGGAGAAGGAGGAAAAAAGGACTGGATGTAAATGCAGAGATTACTACATGGAAATGACATTTTTCAGAAATATTAGGCTTACAACAGCTTTGCCATAAATGAAGGAATTGCATCATTTGCCAGAACTTTGGAATTCTGCACTCCTGAGCACCAGCGACTTCCAGTTCTGACAGGTAGTGTCTCTAAAAATCCACAACAGATGCTAAAAATTATCCGTACCTTCGGGATTTCATAATGAAAGTGACTTCTCCATTGAAGAAGATTTCACAAAGTACATTTGTTACTATTTCTTAGAAGGAAAAGGCCCACAGACTACTCAGTTTCTCCTTTCTCAGAATGGAAGAGCTGGAGCAGGTGCAGAGAAGGACAATAGAGCTGGTGAGGGGGCTTGTGAGGAGCAGCTGACAGAGCTGGGGATGTTCAGCCTGAAGGGAGTCCTTCTCACTCTCTCCAACCCCCTGAAAAGAGGGTACAGCCAGGAGAGGTAAGGCTCTTCTCCCAAGGAACAGGCCATGGGACACAAATACGCTCAGTAAACACTAATAATATAATCTACTTAAAACCACTGTTACCAATGGTACAAAACCACAACAAATTTTCTAACACAAAGATAAACACTAGCACAAATATTTATTTAGAGTTAAACCCTAACACTGGAGCAGAAGCATTGTCCCAGGTTGCCCAGAGAGGTGGTGGAGGCCCCCTCCCTGGTGACATTCAAGGCCAGGCTTGTTGAGGCTCTGAGCAACCTGATATAATGCAAGATGTCCCTGCTCACTGCAGGGGATTAGACTTGATAGCCTCTGAAGGTCCCTTCCAACCCAACACGTTCTATAATTCTAAGCAATTCCATCCAAGAGGTGCTCACGATGAAACAGAGCCACCCAAGGATCAGGGGCTTTAAACCCACTACGAAGAGAAGCTGGGTTTCATTTTTAATTTCATAAAGTAGCATTAATAATTTATGTTCACATTCTTCTGCATTCCAAACATATAAATAACTCAGCATTGCTGAACGCTTCGATTGCCAGAAATATAGTCCCTTTTACTCTTTTTGGCCTTTCTGTGTTGTAAAAGGAAGGGGGGAAAAAGTACACTAAATATAATGAAAATGCAACCTGACATCATGAGTAATTCTCGGCTCGTTCAAAGCCTTTATATCTCTGAAAGAATATGAAATTAAGCTAGCGGGTCTGTTTAACAGGGACGTGCAGTAATGCAGATATAAAAGGCACGACAACATGCACTGCAGCAGGAACGCTGTACGGAGATTGCTCACTAATTTCTCCTTTGATTTCATTCCATGCGGATCTATTCCATGTTTAACTACTTGCAGTCAAGCAAGAGAAGAATTCTGAGGTTGCTATCACGAATTACAGCGTGGGAGAAAGAAGGATGGCTGCTCCCAGAAGACTCTGTGGCAAGACCTCTGATCCCTCAGATCTCCAGCAGCCAAGGGAGCTCCAGGGTGAAGGCAGAAATGAAACGCCCTGAAATTTTCCAAGCACATCCTAAATTTTTTGTGTCATCTTTTCCTCAGAACTTCCTCCAGTCCTCTCAAATGTTATATGGTGAAGCCGCTTGGAGCACAAGTCTTGTGAGGAACAGCTGAGAGAGCTGGGACTGCTCAGCCTGGAGAAAAGGAGGCTGAGGGGGGACCTTCTTGGTCTTTCCCAGCTCCATGAAAAGAGGGTGTAACAGGGGGGGTCAGGCTCTTTTCCCAAGGAACAAACCACAGGACAAGAGGAAACAGCCTCAAGTTGCACTAAGGGAGGCTCAAACTGGATACTAGGAAAAATTTTGACAGTGGAAAGGATACCAAGCACTGGTAGAGGCTACCCTGGCCAGGGGTTAAGGCACCATGCATGAAGGGATTTAAGAGCTGGGCAGGCATAGAGCTTGGAGATGTGATTTCTTATCAAGAGTTGGGTTCAATGATCTGAATGGCCCATTCCAACCTGGACCATCCTGTGATGCCACACTAAATTGTCAACATCACAGAGTCAATCAATTTCCTTTTTTGATGAGAAGACAGAAACAATCCACGATTTTCATCTCAAGATCAATTTCTTATTTCCATCCTTACTGCTTAAAACACTTAAATCTCCACAACAATGTGCTGAAAAGTATCAGCCACAAATACATTTCACTTAAAATGAAGAAAACAGACATTAAAAAGTCATTAAACTCCAAGGGTTATCAAATACAAGTCTCCTCTCTGTTTCAATCTGTCACTTGTACCTCCTGTTTTTGGAATATTGCTTCTTCATGTTCATAAGGGTGGTGAGCCCTGGCTCAGGTTGCCCAGAGAAGCTGTGGCTGCCCCATCCCTGGAGGAGTTCAAGGCCTGCTCCAGCCAGGCTTGGAGCAACCTGGGCTCATAAGAGGTGTCCCTGTCCAGGGCAGGGCTGTGGAACTAGATGGTCTTTGAAGTTCCTTTCAACTTCAACCATTCGATGACTCTATAATCAATCATCAAACATTTTGCTCCTGATGCAGCACGTACCATCCTTGCTGCTCCTTGTCCTATGCCACTGAAAACTCAGTGAGTTCTTTTATTGTCACCCAAGATCTTACCTCAAAGTACCACTGGATTCAGTAATCTTAACTGACTTTTCAAAACTAAATTGGGGCTTTTGGAGATCATCCTGTCCCAGCTCCTCCCAGAGCAGGGTCACTAAGAGCAGGTGGCACAGAAATACGTCCAGGCAGGGTTTGTATATCTCCAGAGACAGACTCCAACACCTCTTTGGGCAGCCTGTGCTAGAGCAATACTACCCCCAAAGCAAAGAAATCTCTCCTCATGATAGAGACAACTTCTCATGTCCCTGTTTGTGCACATTCCCTCTTATCCTGTCCCTGGGCATCACTGGGCACAGACTGTCCCCATCCTCCTGACACCTATCCTTTCAGTATTTATGAACATTGGCAAGATCCCCCTCAAATTTTTTTTTCCAGACTGAAAAGACTCAAGTTCCTCAGCCTTTCTCCATCAGAGAGATGTTCCAGTTCCCTCATCATCTTCATGGCCTTTTGCTGTACCTTCTATAGGAGATCTCTGTCATTCTGGAACAAGGGAGCCCAGAACTGGACCCAGTAACTCCAATGTGGCCTCACCAGGGCAGAGCAGAGAGGGAAGATGACCTCCCTCTACCAGCTAGTCATGCTCTCTTCATGCATCCCAGGATGCCACTGGCCTTCTCAGCTACAAGGGCACATTTGCTGCCTACTGGGCATCCTCTTGTCCACCAAGACTGCCATGTCTTTTTCCATCAGGTCAATTCTATGATTGCAATCTAAAATTAAACTGGAGATATTCCCCCACCTGATATAATGCCAAGATACAAAGTATCAATGTTGCATCAAAGAAGTAGAGGGTTCAGGCTAAATTCCACAGTGCCACACACTGTGGGGGAGCCTCCAGGGTGGTGGGACCATGATATGTACCAAATGATATGGACCAAAATAAATGAAGAAAAAAGAAAAGAAAAACTGAAAACACTGCAAAGTAATTTCACAAAATAAAAACACATAAACCACCAATGCTATTAACAAAAAATCTTTTGTCCATCTACTTCTCATATAGGCTTTTATTATTACAGCAAAATCACGTAAATAACAAAAAATCTCAATTCAATTTAACTACAGCAGAAGTTACACCCATCAGTCTGCCAGCATCCAGACAAGGAATGATACTGGGATATGGAAAAAAAGCTTGTATAATGGCAGAGTGGTTCTAGAGAGCAATATTGTTACATTTTTTCCTAATACATAATAGATCAAACAGCTTCATAAAAAATAAGCTCATTTCTGATGGAACAAATATTCAAGGGCATGAAATACTTTTCTAAATTATTTCTCTTACAGAGGAGGAGAGAAAAACAAACCCTCTTTGGCTGAGCAAGCCACATGTGGAGTGAAATTGCTGTGCCAGCAGCTGTGGGGCTTCGATGCAAACCCCACCAGGAGAAGGCTATTGGGGCTATAAAGAGACACAAACGGCTTTTATATTTCCCATTTATAACTTCCACTTCATACAAAGCCCAAATCTGTTCACAGCTCCCATCACACTGGCATTCTTTTCTCCCCTTGTCTGATGGATGGGAAATACTTTGGCCACGAGACAGAATCACTGAATATGTAGGATTGGAAGAGACATTCAAAGGCCATCTACTCCAACCCCCCTGCAGTGACCACAGACATCTTGCTCAGGTTGCCCGGCTTTGAATGTCTCTAGGGATGGAGCCTCTACCACCTCTCTGGGCAACCTGGGCCAGTGTTTCACCAACCACAGAGGGAAGAATTTCTTCCTAATGTCTCTGCTCCAGTTTAAAACCATTCCCCCTTGTCCTATCACTCCACACCTTGGTAAACAGTCCTTCCCAGCTCTCCTGTAGGCTCCTTCAGATACTGGGAGGCCAACAGAAGGTCTGCCTACAACCTCTTTTCTCCAGGCTGAACAGCCTCAACTCTCTCAGCTTGTTCTTGTAGCAGAGGTGTTCCAGTCCCCTGCTAATCCTTGTGGTCCTCCTAATGGCCTAAATCAGGGGAAAAAATTGTCTTTGAAAAATACCAAGCGTAGCCCCGAGGCCCCAAGGAGAAGAAAGTGGTTGAGCAGGTAAAACAAGACAGCCCCTTGCTTTACAAACCTGACTGAGCACAGAGGGATGGCTCTGGCAGAGAAAGCACTAACTCACTATCACCCCACAAAACAAACTGTCTGTGTCTTTCCTTCGAAACACAAGGACCTGCAGCAATTACCCTGCCCCCCCCCCACCATCCTAATTGACTCACCAACTGGAGATTTTAATTCCTCAAGCCTCATCTCTGCACTCAGCCTTAATTTAATTTTCCCTTTAATCTGCAGCAATAAATGACTTTTTGGTTGTTGGGGTTTTTTTTAGCCAGTCTTCGCCTCTATGAGATTACTCACAGGTAGGTAAAACACAGCCAAAAAATTATGGAAAAAGTTAAGAGTCATATTTGAAAGGTTGTCATTTACAACAAATTATGCTGCAAAGAAAACTAAAGCCTCATATTATGAATCAGAAGATAAAAGGTAAAATCTTACCATGAGACCTGAAGCCAATATGATCAAAATGAGTGATTTCTAGTAGTCCTTTTCCCTCCCCCCCTTGCTAACTTGCTTGCTAACTGCCACGCATTATTCGTGTCTATAAGGACACACTGTAAACTGTAAAGTTTTCTAGCCTTTTAAGAGTTTCTCTGCTTCTCATTTGGGGGTTTCAAAAAAGTAAAGCATAAAAAAACCCCAAAGAATCATAGAAAGGGAAGAGACCTTCAAAGGTTATCTAGTCCAACCCACCTGCAGTGAGCAGGGAAAGAGCAGGGAAGAAATGGAGAAAGCAAAGTGTTCAACTCAAAAACTGCATCAGAATATAAACGGGTATTAAAGAAACACCCTGAAGATTTTGGTAGTTTTTACAAAAGGTGAAAAAAAAATCAGTAAAAATGGTTTTATTTGGAAATGAAGCCATCTCTCCAACTTGAACTGGAGTGTTTTGGACACGGTTCGTCGATAACCATCCCAATTAATAAAGCAAAAGCCCTTTTCCCCAGATTTAGCAAGCCTAATAGGTTAAAGGACGTGTCACACCCTTTCTCTACACCCACTCCATAACTCCAGGCTTTGTTATGTAGACAAGCAGGCAAGCAGCTTAGTAAGCATCTTACCCTGTATTTACAAAAGGCCTCTACATCAGCGCTTGGATATTATGTAAACTGAGCCTCTGCGAGCAAGAGAGAACCCTGGCAGAAGGGAGAAAAAACAGCCCTTTTCCCAAGGGATGGCTCTTTGGAAACAATCCTTTAGCTGCTGATCTAGGCAGACAATTAAAAACACAAGGCTCACCAAACAATTAAGGGTTTGTCATAGGCGAAGAGGAAAAGGGGCATCAACTGGAGAAGTAGATGTTCAGCAGCAGAGGGGCTTATATGGCAATTGAGAGAGGAGAAAGAGAACACACAGCTCCAATGGTCTCAGTACCATCTATATTTATATAAGCTGGTACAGAAATGGAGCTGGAAGAAAAAAAGGAGCAAGATTTCAGTGTGCTCAAAAGCAGATGAGTTCACAGATGAGTTCGGGTGCCTTGCAGCATCTCCAGCAAAACCTGACCCTTTCCCATCACCTCAGACATGCCAGCCTCTGCATCTCCTGGTCTCACAGACTAGTCAGGGTACGAAGGGCCCTCTGGAGATCATGTGGTCCCACCCCCTGTCAGAGCAAGGTTATCCAGAGCAGGCTATAGAGAAATGTGTTCCAGGCCAGACATGAATGTGTCCAGAGATGGAGACTCCATCATCTCTCTGGGCAACCTGTACCAGGGTTCCACCACCCTCACAGCAAAGAAATTTCTCCTCATGTTGAGATGGAACTTCCCATGCCCCAGTTTCCTCTTCTTCTGCTACTGGGCATCACTGATGGCAGAAGGAAACAAAGCAGACAAGGGAGGGAGGCTGGGCACACATCTGCCCAACAAGAAAAAGAGCTTCTTCTCATCCTTACCTCAACCATCTTTGCTCCCTTTGCTCATGAGATTCTAAAACTTTCAAGGTGAGGAGCACATAGAATTATCATAGAATCATAGAAGAACCACAAAAGAATCATCATAGAACATAACAGCAGAATCATATGATGTGCTGGGTTGGAAGCGACTTTCAAAGGCCATCTATCCCAATTCCCCTGCAGTGAGCAGGGATATCCTGCACTAGATGATGCTGCTCAGAGATTCAGCAAGCCTAACCTCGAATGCCTCCAGAGATAGGGCCTCCACCGCCTCTATGGGCAACCTGGGTCAGCATCTCGTTACCTTCATAGGGAAGAACTTCCTTCCTAATCTCCCATCTAACATTGCCCTGCTCTAGTTTAAGACCACTGGCCCTCATCCTATACCGTTTCATGCAACATACCTGTAAATCTCTTATGTTGGGTCGTTATAACCAACGTTGTGCTCTTCCTAATGGATCCCCAGCCCAGTCAAGACAAGGAACAGAGAGCAAAGACTGGACCAGAGAGCTGCAGTGAGACCATACATTTCATAAACTAGGTCATTTACATTTTTTTAAAGTAGGTGTGGAGCATAGCACCATCCCTAAGGCAGGCCATGCTGAGGCTCCACGTGCCTCCAGAAGCATTCCTACTCCCTCGTCATGCTCCTCAGGGTTGTAATTACCAGTGAGAACCACAAACACACGCTCAATCTTCCTCCTCGGCTGAAGTGGGGCCACCAGGCAACCAACCCCAGTATCCCTCAAGACACAATCCAGAGGACATTTCTAATTGATTCCAGCTTGGGAGCAGAGCAGCCAGACCCCGATGAATAGGCACTACAAAAGCTCAGGAAATAGGGGTTTTTTTCACAAATCTTGATGGAGAAGTTTTTTGGCTCCATTGTTTTCATCCTTCTGACTCAACACAGGGATTTGCATGCATTCAGAGACATCAGATGGAGATGGTGCTGCTACTAATGTTAAGTCTCCTGGAAATGACAAAAGGTTCTTTTCAACTCATCAAGGGGGTCTCATTAAACTCCAAGAAGCACTCAGGCTCATCTCTCTCAAGCATAAGAGCAGGTTTTGCAGAGTAAAAATTTTTTAGGATCTATGATAACCAGCCCCCACTTAAATGCCAACTCCCTTAGCAACACAAGCTTCCTATTCTGCAACAAAAGCTCTCCAAGGAAAGAAAAAGCTCGTCTTCCAATGAGGTAGGAGAAAACTTGACATCACCAAAAGATGCTATCATTCAAGGTACGGGAATGTGCTGAAGCAGCATCGAAAAGATGTACAGGAAAGCTCGGTTTTCTTTCAAATAAGCACAGCATGAGACAAGGAGCTGTGTGGAAGCAGCAGAATCCTCCCTGAGGCAGCTCTGCCGCATCCATGCTTGGACACTACACAGCATAAACCGGTACCTGCTCCTCCAGTTCCCAACTGGCCCTTTCAGCCCAACGAGTTAAACTCAGAGTAATATTTAATGCCTTAGACACAAAGCTGAGAGCAGGGCAGATTTAGATTAGACGTTAGGAAGAAATTCTTCATCATGAGGGTGGTGAGACACTGGCAGAGGTTGTCCAGAGAGGTGGTGGAAGCCTCATCCCTGAAGACATTCAAGACCAGACTAGATAAAGCTCTGAGCAACCTAAATCTATTACATGACCTTTGCCACCGCCGCTTCACCTCTTTTCTACAGACTCCTGGCTTCAGCTTCAGTTAAAGCCTTTTATTGTCAAAGAAGGTTTTGTGGCAACATTCTTCTGGTTACAAATCTGCATTTTGGGCTCTTAATTCCTCCAGGCAATGATGTCCCTACTTGCTGCTTATTATCAGTCAACCAGATCCCTCAGAAGAGAAAAGAGTGCTTTATTAAGGCAGACAGACGTAACAATGACTTGGGTTACAACCTGCAGCCTTCTGAAGAACAAAGCTGATTATTTCTACACTTTTACTGTGATTTTCTTATTTTCTCACAGACACTCAGCAAGTTCATGAAGGTTACGTGACCTTCTGCAAACCCATTCTGCCTCTTTTTAACTCCTTTTTTTTCTTGTCCTAAGTGTTAGGTTTTATGCAAGAAAGGCATAAGAATGGTATGTATTTTACAGAGGGATTCTGCTGCCTTATAGCTCCACAAGACTTCCTGAAAAGAGATTGTAGCCAGGTGGGTTCAGGCTCTCCTCCTAAGGAAAAGGCCATGGAACAAGAGGAAACTGCCTCAAGCTGCACCACAAGAGTTTTAGGATGGGTATTAGGAATAATTTCTACATGGAAAGAAAGCATTGGAAGAGGCTGCCCAGGACAGGGATTGAGGCCCCATCCCTGGAGGCATTTAACAGCTGGGCAGACACAGAGCTTAGAGATATGATTTACAGAAGGTTCTTGTCATTCTATGATTATATTACTTTATTAACTTAAAAATTTAAAAGCTTTTGTAAAATTACTTGATAACAACAATTCCAGGCTCAGGTGTGGTACCTGCCAGTGAGAACATCCCTCAGGCTCCTTGGATTTGCAAGAGAGTTGGGCTACAGAAAGTTTGGCCCAGCTCAGTGCCCAAATCATAGAATCATAGAATGTGTCAGCTGAAAGAGAACTGCACAGTGCAATCCCCTGCAGTGAGCAGGGACATCCTGCACCATATCAGGTTGCTCAGAGCCTCACCAAGCCTGGCCTTGAATGTCTCCAGGGATGGAGACTCCACAATCTCTCTGGGCACCCTGATCTGTGAGAACCACTCAGCCATTTCACCTTCCAAAGACTTTTTTCCTGTTCCAGAATCTTTCAGGCCTGAACATGAGCAGCAGACAGGGTTTTTTTAGCTTCTAGCTGGAAGCCAAATTGGTTTTTCGGGAGTGCTGAATCATTCAAAATAAATATTACAACGAGATTTCACTGAAGTAGTAATTAAAGGAATTCATAACATCTGAATTTATTCCCCTTTCTGGCTTTTCTTTCTTTTCTTTCCCCAAAATCTTGGCTGACTGCTGGTTTTTCATCCCATCTCATATCTATTCCACAAGCAAGAAGGCAACGGAGCTGCCTTTTGTCTGCTCAGCACAAATGAGCTGAAAAGATCTGGGTTACACAGCGGGGCCAGAGCTGCCGGAGTTCAGATGCTTCGCAGGAAGTTGATTGTGCACAATTAAATCCCAGTTTCCTCTTTGAGACACATACATTGGCTGAAATTATGATGGTTGAGGGGGTTTTTTTTGCATACTTCAAGATACAGTGGCTGAGGAAAGGGAGCAAATGATCTTTACATCATGGCAGGGCAATAACAGACTCAAAAACTGAAGATTTTTTGAATTATTTCTTTGATTTGGAATTTCCTCTTCCTCTCAGCTTCTTTTTTTTTTTTTCTTCCTACACCCTTTATACAGCAGAAAAATGTAATTCACAGGAAGCAGATGTGGGAGGGGAAATTTCTATTAATTCATCTTGCACATCCCAAATGCAGGACTGGTCCCGTAGTTTGCCAAAGGCTGCCATGAAGGCCCCCCACAAGCACAATGATGAAATCCCTAATGTGGAAACACTTTATATATATTGTAAATTTAGAATTAAATATTTTTGAAGGCTACTCCACACTTCTAACATTCTTAATTGTCCCTGTTATGTCTTCCCAGCACATTAGTTTCTTTGCAATTCACAACTTCTAAGGTTTAATGTCAAGCTTTCTATTTTAAAAACACTACCTGAGACAACAGAATTAACTTAGGTTTAAAAACCAAGTTTTGACAAATGTAGCTCTTCTGTATAGAAAATTCACAGTACTTCTCAAAACAGCCAGGTCCAGACCCAAGACCTAATACAACCTGGAAAGTCTTTGTCAAAACCGTCCCCTTTTGTGAGTGGAAAACTCAAATTTCCAAAACACAGAGGCTTTTCCAAACATTTTAAACTGAAAAGGGGAGATCTAAATGGTATCCCAGGAAGAGATTCCTTGCAGGGGGGGAGGGGAGGTGAGACCCCAGCCAAGGCTGCCCAGAGAAGCTGTGGCTGCCCCATCCCTGGAGGGGTTCAAGGCCAGGCTGGACTGGGCTTAAAGGAACCTGGGCTGGTGAGAGGTGTCCCTTCCCAAGGCTAAGGGGGCACTGACTGTTCTTTAAGGTCCCTTCCAACTCAAACCATTCAATAATTCTATAAAAGAAAACTTATTCTCAATGTGAAGAGTCTTCATTATTCTTGTATTTTAAATAATCCACCTGCCAAAGATCAATCAGATCTGCCATAGTATCTAACAACTTCAAATCCCTTCCTGATACACAAGCATCTTAATTTGTCTCTTCTACCTCTCCCAGTGTTTGGTGAGGCTCAGAGTCTCCAGGGATGGGGCCTCCACCACCACTCTGGGCAACCTGGGCCTGTGTTTCATCATCTTCATGGGGAAGTACTTAGTTAGAACTAAACCTGCTCATTTCTAGTCCTGCTTGTTCCCAGGGAGTTACAAATTTCTTCCATATCCCTACCTGGAGAAGTTCCTTGGGATTCACCCTCCATTAGTAAAAACCATCACAGTTTCATTCAATTCAACAGATAAATCTACACCATCTGAAATTGTCCTCTATTCCTATCTCTGCATAATTCAAAGTTCATCTCTTTATCACACTAATTTCTGTCAGGGATTGTTTAGGATGGATATTAGGAATGATTTTGACACTGAAAAGATCATCAAGCACTGGAAGAGGCTGGTCAGGGCACCATCCCTGGAGGGATTTAATAGCCAGGCAAAGAACTTAGAGATATGGTTTAGGGCTGGTTATTGTCAGAGTTGGGTTGGTGGTTGGACTCAATAATCTGAAAGGTCCCTTCTATCCTGGGCCATATTCTGATGCTCAATTCCCACAAAGTTTGACCACCATGTCACTCCATCCTGATCCACCTCTTCACAGGCAATGTGTGTTGTCTAGCCCTTGTTGTAATTTACTCCTTATACACATTGGAACCTACAGATCAGACACTTAGGAAATACCTTCTGCATGTTGGTCACAACCTTGCGCTGAAAAAAATACCCTCTCCTGTATGTAGAGGCTTGTTTATTAAATCAGAAAGGATGGGGTATTTTGAACTCTGAGCTCTTTTCACATTCAGTGTCCCTCCTTTTGTATAAATCAACATTTCTTTCACAGTATCTTTATATTTCCTTACATCAATTGAAAAAGAAGTAAATCCAACTTAAAGCCATTCACCACAGGCATTGCATCTGCCTTCCTTTCTACAGTCTGCCTTTCAGAGCTTCTTATTAATAGTTTTACAGCCCCACTACTGTCCAAATGGTCCAAATCTTGTTATTATGCAACCTGTTGAGGCAACAGGAACCGGTGATGATGTATTAATTACTGCAGCGTAACTGAGTAGCTTCATCCTTCCAATAGCCAAGGATGGGACTTTACACAACTTTTCAAGGGAAGCAGAAGATTTTTATCCTTAAGATTGCTCTTCAAGAGCCTTCTCCTGAAGTTCTCAAGTCTTGGCTTCTGCTCTGCAGAATTCCACCAACAACTTACTAAACCTCCCAGGCAATTTATGGTTCTGGCAAGACACCGTGCAATCTATCACTTGTGTGACAGAAGGAATATAAACTGTATCCTGGCTGACATTACCACTAGAGTTGCAAGTTAAGTCAGAAGAAACTACTACAAAATGAAAACCAACACTGTCAGATCGCATGCTTTCCACCACTCCTACATTTCCTTATTTCTTCCTCAACACGTGTTATTTGGTTTAAAACAAACCTGTTTTGTCCAAGATTTTGACACTGAAAGGCTTGTCAAGCATTGGAAGAGGCTGCTCAGGGCAGGGTTTGAGGCACCATCTCTGAAGGCATTTAAGAGACAAGCAGACACAGAGCTTAGAAATATTGTTTAAGGCTGGCTCTTGTCAGAGTTGAGTAAATGGTTGGACTCAATTATATGAAATGTCCATTCCAACTTGGGCAATTCTATAGTAAAAACAAGACTGAAAGTAGGAAAAGGGAGTTTTCCTCAATTCTCAACACAGGTGCTGTGCCAAATTTACATAAATTTATCTGTATTTTTAGTAACTGTTAAGGACTTAAAAAAAAAAAAAAAAGAAAAAAGGTTGAAGCTAGTAGAAAGCAAGCAAATTATTTGATATTACCATGAAAAACAAAATAATGAGGGCAACAAACTGCTAAACGTGTCATAAAATGTATTCTAATCCTCCTATGATAAAGTAAGGAAGAAATTCTTTCCCATGAGGGGGATGAAGCACTGGTCCATGTTGCCCAGAGAAGTGGAGACATTCAAGGCCAGGACTAATGAAGCTCTGAGCAACATGAACTAGGGCAAGATGCCTCTTCTCCCTGCAGGGGGTTTGGACTACGTGACCTTAGAAGGTCCCTTCTAACCAACACATTCTATGATTCTATGGACTTAGGTGACCATTGAAGGCCCCTTCCAATCCACCACATTCTATGATTCTAAGGCTTTTATTTGAATTTAATTCACTAGTTATAACTCACTAGTCAACAATTTATTCTTGTTACACTGTCCTAACAAAACCTTACTGAAAGGTATTAAAGCAGATGGATGGACTCTTTAAATTCCCTGTCGCTACAAGCAAGATTACAGCAGGCTGCAGAAGAAACATATCCAAGCCCATGGGGAACACACTTGCTAAAATATTCCAAAAATGGAGAAAGTCTTGAGTAAATGTTATTCATATATCAAGAGCAGAGATAGAGCATTAGAATTCCAGCCTTTGTTTGACAATAACACCTCCTGCCCAAGGAGATGTCTCACAAAGTTCATCACTGAGTACAAGACACACTGCATCCAAGCAAGGCTCTTCCCACCAAGACACCGCCGGCAAGGACGCACTGGTTTATCAGGTGAATCATCAAGGTCACAGCCATCCTCCCACATTCTCAATCCTCAAACAAATCAAAATGGAAGATAAATATTTGCATAGATATCAGTGATAGCAAATGACATCAGCCTGCAGAAGAGAAGGCGGTGGGAAGGCCTTCTAAAGGCCTCCCACTACATGAAGTGGCCTAAAGAAAAACCAGGATGGGACTGCTTGCCAGGACAGAGTGTGACAGGATAAAGGGCAATGGTTGTAATGGTTAGATTAGGTATTAGGAAGAAGTTCCTCCTCATGAGGATGGTGAGACACTGGCCAAGGTTGCCCTGAGAGGTGGTGGAGACCCCATCCCTGGAAACATTCAAGGGCAGACTTGCTGAAGCTCTGAGCAACCTGATCTAGTGCAAGATGTCCCAGCTCACTGCAGGAGGGCTGGGCTTCATGGCCTTTGAAGGTCCCTTCCAATGCAACACATTCTATGTGAGTAAATGGCCATTATTACCCAGGAGTACACCATAGCTTATTACCACCATTGAGTACCATTTTGTAACAATCAATCCTCGTCTTGACTGTCTCCAGGGATGGTTCACTCAGGAAAATTCCAGGGGTAAAAAATGTGCAAAGTTCTCAACTGCTACAGTATGTGGTGTCACTCCCTTCTCCCTTTTACAGCACAGGAGAAGACCCACATGACAGCAGACTCCATGAAGATTGACATTTCTACCTCCCACTGATGACTGCAGCAGCCGATAAACTTCTCCCTGAATACTCTGCTGTTCTGACAGACATTTGCATTATTACCATATTCTTTGTAAACCGAGCAATTAACGCAACGCTGACTTGGCAACTCAATCAAACACAAAAGAAACCTGTCCTATTTAACAGCCTGACACATCCAAGCACGGGCAAAATTCGCACCATTCTTGCAGAGCCTCCCTTCCCAGCAAGAAAAGGAACAAGAAAAGATTTTACAATAAAAATTGAGTAACACAATTTGTGTGCATAAGCACTTACATCTGCCCTTTAGCCTTCTGCCTCTCACTCCAGTCTGCTGTTCTCTTCCCTCTCTAGCACCTTTATCCAGATTTCCTCCTCCCCCTTTTCATTGTCCCACGTTTCCCTCCACAAAGGGAAAAGTTTGAAATATCAAAGCAGCATCCTCTCCTCCAAGGACACTGCTCTTTCTGTTCCTTTAATAGCTTTTCTAGTTTTTCTTCTTGCTCTCTCACCATTTTTCCTACCAAAATCCTAATGCTCACAACAATGAGGGCCTTTAAAGGCAGAGACACTTTGTTGAAATATTTTTCTGCCCACGGGCATGTAAAAAGAACTCTGAGTGCTCACCCCACACACAAAAAAAAAGGTTTATAATTTTTTTTAACATTATTAATACCAATGGAATGCAGAATCACTAAATAAATGAGGGCCAACATTAAAGTATTTGTGTATTTGTTTACCTCTCTCACTAATAGTCCTAATTACAGAGGCGACTGTGGTTGAGTCACTTACCTTGCAGGGTACAAAAACTATTTCTAGAAGTTCAGAAATGTCTACGAAAACTTTATTGAGAAAAAGAACAGGCACAGATCAAAAGAAACATTCTCATCCTACATCCACGACAAGGAAGGCATATGTGGCAAAAACAGTGCATGAGGGCATTGGGGATTTCTTCATCATGAACCTACATGTTGAAAAGTTGGAAAAGCAGAGCATAGAACATAAAACCATAAAATCACATGATGGTTTGGGTAGGAAGAGATCTCAAAGATCATCCAGTTCCAAACCTCTGCCCCGGGCAGAGACACCTCACACCAGTCCAGGTTGCTCCAAGACCAATCCAACCTGGCCTTGAACCCTTCCAGGAATGCAACAGCCACAGCTTCTCTGGGTAGCCTGAGCTAGGGGCTCAGCCTGCTCACAGCAAAGAATTTCTTCCTAATACCTCATCTAAATCTCCCCTCTGTTAATTCAAAACTCTTCCCTCTTACTCTATTTTTACCTATCCTTGCACACAACCTTTTTCCATCTTTCTTGTAGGCATCTTCAGGTACTGGTAGGCCACTAGAAAGTCTCCTCAGAGCCTTCTCTCCTCCAGGCTGAACAGCACCAGCTCTTTCAGCCTCAACAGCATTTCAGAGTGGAGAGAATATGCTGCAAACAGCCACTGAGGCTTCCCCATCTAGCAGGTTTGTGCTGAAGCTGAAGTGCGCCAAGGAGCTTTGTAAAGCATTCAAAGACCCACTGGATCATGTTACAGACACCACTCTCATACTTCTGTGCAATAAAGATTGAGTTTAACCTAAATATACATCCCCTTAAAGTGACAGCTATCTATTTGGAAGTAAAAATAGTTTGTAACTTCTCTAAAAAAGTTGACTTTAAAGGGTTCAACCTCCCTTGCAAGAGTTTCCAAGCAGGACGGTATCAGGACATCGTGCTCCACACTGAAGATTATGTTCAAGACTAAATGTAGCTACAAGTCTACAGGGAAACAAGAACTCCAAACCTACAGATGTACTGAAATGGTCTATTTTTTTTTATCTATATCACTTTAAATAAATAGAATTTGCATCTGGCTGGAGACAGGGTAGAGATAAGAAGCATTCCTGACACACCAGTTGCAAAACCTGCACACTGGGGCTTGAGACTTACTCACTTTCAAGTTCAAGGTGCCTGAATTCTGGTCTCTTCCACCACAATATCATCTAATACCATTGTTTTTCCTATGTTTTTTTTTACAGCACAATGGCCTACAGCAAGGGCAATTGTCCTAGCTGGTACAGTTAACAAATTTGCTCACGTTGGACATACTGGTTTAAATCTCTGAAGCTGTTTGAACTAAGTGAGCAGCAATCAAGCTGTGATGAAGGTACAGAAGAAGACAGTGGCAGGGAAAGGAACTGTGTCAGCTGTGATTTAACAAAAAAAAATCCATTCTGATGATTCTTAGATATCATTTTTCATGCTACCTCCATAACAGTCCAGCAAAAATTTAGGGTCAGGAACATCCTCTGGACTTGCTTCAGCAGAGCACTCATGGGCATCATGAATCATAGCCTTCTCCAGACAATGTTAGGGCTAAAAAAAATTAATAGTGGGATAAACCAAGAAAGACAAAAGGGAAAACACAAAAGGAATCAGGGAAGGAGAAAAGTGAATTAAGAATGATGATACTGTGAATGAGACCATGGGGACAAGTAACACGAACTGCCCAGACCTGCCCAGCAGCAACCAAGACCTAAGGAGGGCTTCCAACACCCAACAGGGAAGCTCTGCTACAGGTTAAGCCCGTTTTGTCCAACATCCAGAGCTCACAAGGCAGCGAGAGGACACCCACACTTAAGATTACAATGGCTTTCCCCCAGGTGTAAGAGAACAGGGTCAATGGAGGTGTAACAGCCAACATTATCATAGAGTTGGATGGGACCTTCAAAGGTCATCTAGTCCTACCCCCTGCAGTAAGCAGGGACATCCTGTAATATGCTGGGCTGCTCAGAACTTCATCAAGCCTGGCCCTGAATGTCTCCAGGGATGAAGGCTCCACCACCTCTCTAACTGGGCCAATGTCTCACCACTCTCACGGAAAGTCATTCCAACCCTGCTCTACTCTAGTTTCAAACCATTGTCCCTCATCCTATCACTCCATGTTCTGGCAAACACAACAAGTTGGATAGAGAACCTGAAGCTGCTCTGATCATCTCCAGCTAGAAAACACTCCAGCATCGTTTGGGAAACAAGATAAAAAACACACTATATATGTCACTCACTTTCCTAAAGCTACAGCAAGGCCAAGCTTTTCACAACCACTTCCGCTTACTGGTTTCTGGAAATCACTAGTTAAGACACTGAGGCTCCAACAGCTCCCAGTTCCTTGCAAATCCATGTGATTTCCTGTTTGTTATGTTTTTCCAGTATATTTATGACATTGATTTGAATTCAGTTACTTTGTCCCTGCTCCCCCCCCACCCCAGGTAGAGATTAAACAGCATAAACATCTCTTTGAGGTAACAATTTCACCTTGCTTTCAGAAAACTGCCTAAATTTAGAGTCTTTATTGCATCCCTTCATAAATATATAGCTCTCAAGTTTATTTCTTTCATAAACCACTCCTTAAGGAACATTTCAGTGTTCAAAAAGAAGGTGGGACAAAGCTCAAAACTCGTTTTAACTAGGTTTTCATAAAAGAGTTGAGACATTCCTTCAGGCACCAAAAAGTAGTCATTTAGACTGTCATCACAGCCAGTGAATTAATTTTCTCAAGAACAAGCAAGAAAACAAGGATCATTCAAGTAAATGCTGAGCACCAAGAAAAGGCTTGAAGCATATAGTCAGGTTTGGCTTTATCCCACCCTTGCTTTAGGGGAAAAGGTCAGTAAAAGCGGAATAGTCTTGAGTCAGGACACCTGCAATCCAGCTCTAGGTCCTAGAACCAGGCAGCTGCTAGTCCTTGGCCACACTACTGAAAAGTTTGTGACTACTTTTAGTCATCTGCAAGATGAAATGCGCAGTGACAGCACCAGAGCACATCTGCACAAGCTCACAAAGGGAAATCTGGAACAGAGAGGGTGTAGACATACTATGGCTAAAGCTGGGGTCTGCAAGTCAGGCCTGGTACCATAGAGGTGGCTTACAGCAGAAAAAGTATTTCTGCAAACAGTTTCCTTGACTCAGGGTGGAGAATGTGTTGGTGGAAACCACGTTAAACCGCAGAATGCTTCTCCAGCACATATGGGACATGGATCTGCTGGAGCAGGTCCAGAGGAGACTATGATGATGATCAGAGGGCTAGAGAACCACTGCAGCAAGGACAAGATGAGGGAGCTGGGGCTGTTCAGCCTGGAGAAGAGAAGGCTGTGGAGAGACCTCATAGCAGCCTCCCAGTACCTGAATAGGCCTATAGGAAAGCTTCGGAGGAACTGTTCGCAAGGGCATGGAGTGACAGGGTGAGGGGCAGTAGTTTTAAACTAGAGCTGGGGGTATAGATTAGACATTAGGAGGAAGTTCTTCCCCATGAGGGGGGGGAGATACTGGTCCAGGTTGCCCAGAGAGAGAGGTGGTAGAGGCCCCATCCCTGGAGACATTCAAGGTCAGGCTTGATGAGCAACCTGATCAAATGCAAGATGTCCCTGCTCACTGCAGGGGGTTGGACTAAATGGCCTTTGAAGCTCCCTTCCAACCCACAGCATTCTATGATTCTAGGATACAGCTGGCTTTGTTCTCTTTTGGAAAGACTACCCAAAAAATTATACCACATCACATGGAACTGCTGAGTGCTGAGCCATCCTTTATCAGATGGTGATGTCTTGCTGCACCACCAGGCACTTTGGATCTAATTACCCTAATAAGAATCACAGGAGGGATGTGCTAAATCCATCATAGAATCCAGTATCTCAGCAGCAGGAGCTCTTTCTTCCTCTACCACACCAAATCCCTCCTGTCGCCATGGAGCAGCAAGCTGGCCAAGGAGGATCACAAGCCAACCAGATGAAGAAGTCACCAAAGACAAGGTTGAGGCAGCAACAAAGAAAAGAGTATTTCAATCTAGCAAGTAGAAAATTACTTGCTACAAGCTGCCAAGCTGTGCTGCGATGTCATCTGTGATCCTGGGCTGATGAGATAAGCTGCCTGACATGAAATGGAACTGAGGAAGCTGGAAGCTCGCTCTTCTGGTGGTGTAAATCCGGTAGCATGATCCTCTACCCTCTGTCAAAGCCACTGCACAAGGGGCTTAATTTGGCCTGGCGCCGCACATGCATTTGGCAAGTTGAGAAATCTGCTGAACTTCCATAAAAGGTTTCTGTGTATTACGCTAATTTTTAAACACACCTGCTCCTGAACTCACATCATTTCACCAAACCTTTATTAATAAAGAGTGTGAAGTTTTATATGTGAGAAAAATCTTTGCGTTTTCTCCCTTTTTTTCCTCACATCAAGTCATCCTTTACTTTCTCCTTCTCCAGCAAAGTCTGCAGGCTTATACCACCGGAAAGCAAAAAAACTAACCCACATGCAAACCTTTATATTTTTGGATGATGTTGGTAATTAATTTCTCTCTGAAATTTACAGTAGGCATCAAGCATATCAGCATCCGATTGACACATTAGGAGTCTGTCTTCTAACAAGCAGTTGGAGAGGCACAAGTCAGGCAGGCTGAGACACATAATGCCCCTAGAAATCCCAGGTGTAAAATACCCAGATTTCACAGAGTACGAAGGGTATGGGATGGAGGGGGCTCAACCCCCCCGCGGGAGGTTCTATTTGTGAAAGCACCCTGTATCCACAAAGCACCTTTTGGCGTCACTGACTCTCTTCAGTAAGGTTTTTTTTTCCTGTTGATAAGGCTATCACAGCAATAGGGTTTTGTCTTAGAAATGTCCTTGAAGTACAAGGAGTCAAGTGTTTCTTTATTAACAAAATTAGCAAAGAAAAAACCTCCTGAAAACACATAAACTGAGTCACAATCTGCCTAGTAAAAACTTAAAGGAACTCACACCATATGAAAACACAAACTATAACATGCAGTTATAAAGACATTGTTCCATGCTTCCCAAAAAAATATGATTCTGTTCTTTTGTTTATGTTTTTAAAGCAGGTTCTCCATCACTAAACAAGGAAACTGTCAATTGAGCCAAAGAAAGGACCTCTGAGAGACTTTAGTCAGAATCAGAGAACAGCCCAGGTTTCAGATCACGGAGTCCAACCATCAAATCAACTCTGACTAGAACCATCCCAAACCATACCTCTAAGCTCTATGTCTGCCTAGCTCTTAAATCCCTTCAGGTATTCTTCCAAACAACACATTGAAGGAGAAAGATGAAGCCTCATTTCTCAGAGAAACTTGCACATCAGACAGAACAACAGGTGAAAATGTTAGGGCAGAAGACACTTAAAAATTCAAGTCGTGGTTTTAGCATCAAAATGCAAACCAGTAAGAGTCAGCATTGCAGTGGGGGGAGGGAGTGGGGGCTTGTTTTGTTTTTATTTTTAATTCCAATGGGATGCTTTTCTCTGACTGTATTGCAATTCCCCATTTTGCTGGAAGCAAATTGACAGCACAAAGCAAGGAATGAAATGCCAAGGAGCTGGGTGTCAGAAGGGCCCAGCTCTGCTCGCTGGCCTGACTCACTCAAGGAGTTCAAAAACATTCTTACTCGCCTCCTTTGCCTAAAAAATATGAAGGATGAGATCAATCAATTATTTACATCATTCTTTTAGTTGAGATTTGCAAAAATATATGCATATGTATATATTCATTGTATTTACACACGCGTGCATATCCACTCTACTCAGAGCTGACACATCACTTAGATCATTCCAAGGAGAAATTACAGTTGGTTTTTAAGATCCTGAGATGGTATAATGCCCTAACTGTTGCCAAAACATGAATAAAAAAAAACCCAGATGGATTGCAGCTGGAAGCAAACACAACCTTGTCCAGGCTAAAAGTCTTCCTAAGCAATAAAATAAAATAAAGCCCTGGTTATTTGTAGCTTAGCTAACAGGATTACACCAGGAGTTTATGAAGATATTTACACGGGTACTGACACTACACAGTAGGGATATAACCACTCATTAATGCAATAAAGCAGTTGTTCAATCAGGAATTGCTTTCAAATATCATGAGAAAAAATATGCTCCTGAGACAAGACTGGCCAGGCAAGATCTGGTACCAGATGACCCTGCTCACTGCAGGGGTTCGAACCAGATGATCTCTGAAGGTCCCTTCCAACTCTATGACCTTCCAAGGCGAGATGACAGAAGGTGCATCGTGGCAGCACTATGGCATCCAGAGATGCTCCTTTCCTCAACACCACAATCCCAAGGACTGCACTTTGGACTGTGAAACAAGGAACTATAAAGATTTTGTGTGACAATTATTATATTATAAAGCCTCGAGATGGTGCTTCATTTACAAACTTATATAATCAAAGAATCACGGAATGCATTGAGCTGGAAGGGACCTTCCAAGGCCACCTAATTCAAACCCCTGCAGTGAGCAGGGTCACCATGCACATCAGGTTGCTCAGAGCCTCAGCAAGATCTGAATGTCTCCAGGTGTGGGGCACCCACCACCTCTCTGGGCAATCGTCTCACTGTACTTACAGGGAAGAACTTCCTCCTAACATCTCATCTAACCCTGCCCTGCTCTAGTTTCAAACCATCACCTATTGTTCCATGCATCAAACAGCCCCTCCCCAGCCTTCTTGCAGGCCCCTTCAGGTATGTAAGGCTGCTAGAATCTCATTATTCCATTACTCTAATTATTCCATTACAGAAAGAAAGAATAAACCCTGAGTTACAGATATGATACTTGGTTCTCAGTGTACCCTCATATCACCTTTGTCACTATTAGTGAGTTTAAGCCAAGTTGTGAGCTATGTGAGGACATTGCTTATAAAGCCTGAAGGGAAATACTATTCTATAAATTTAGTAGATTTAAAAACAAGTTTGCAATTTCAAACAAGACAGAGCAAGAAAAAAGACAGGCTTCCAGTCTCTAAAGGAGCTCCAGGGAAGCTAGAAAGGGACTTGGGATCAGGAAGGGGAGTGACAGAATGAGGAGGGTACAGTACAACACTAAAAGAGAGGAGATCCAGGTGAGATCTCAGGAAAAAATGCTTGGCTATGAAGGGGAGCAAGCCCTTGGCACACAGGGAAGCTGTGGCAGCCCCCTTCCTAGATGAGGCTTCCTTGACAGGCTTGAGAGGTGGGCCCAAGCCAACCTCATGAAGTTCAACAAGGCCAAGTGCAAGGTCCTGCACCTGGGTCGAAGTAATCCCAAGCACAGATACAGGCTGGGTGGAGAGTGGCTTGAGTGCAGCTCCGTAGAGAAAGACTTGGGTGTGTCAGTTGATGACAAACTCAACATGAGCCAGCAGTGTGCACTCGCAGCCAAGAAGGCCAACCAAATCCTGGGTTGCATCAGGAGGAGCGTGACCAGCAGGTCAAGAGAGTTGATTTTACCCCTCTACTCAGCACTGGTGAGACCACACCTGGAGTATTGCGTCCATTTCTGGAGCCCTCAACACAGGAAGGATATTGAGCTGTTGGAGAGGGTCCAGAGAAGGGCCACAAAGATGGTCAAAGGGCTGGAGCAACTGCCCTACAACGACAGGCTGAAGGAGTTGGGGTTGTTCAGCCTGGAGAAGAGAAGGCTCAGAGGGGACCTCATAGTAACTTATCAGTACCTGAGGGGGTCCTACAGAAAGGCAGGGGAAGGAATTTTTAACATAATATCGGATGGGAGGACTAGAAACAATGGATATAAATTAGAGGGGGATAGATTTAGACTAGACATAAGAAAGAAATTCTTTACAGTGAGGGTGGTGAAATACTGGAACAGGTTGCCCAGAGAGGTTGTGGATGCCCCCTCTCTGGAGGTGTTCAAGACCAGGCTGGACAGGGCACTGGGCAGCCTGGTCTAGTGGGAGGTGTCCCTGCCTATGGCAGGGGGGTTGGAACTCGATGATCTTTGAGGTCCCTTCCAACCCGGACTATTCTATGATTCTATGATTCTATGAGTTCAAGGCCCATTTGGACAGGGTCTTGGAGCAACCTGATTTCACTGAACATGTCCCTGATCATGGCAGAGGGGATGAAACTGGATGGTCATTAAGGTCCCTTCCAACTCAAACCATTCTATGATTCTAAGATGGAACGATTAACTGTTTTCCTGCAAGGACAGGCTGTGAGCCTTGGGGCTGTTGAGCACAGAGAAGGCTGTGGAGAGACCTTCTAGTGCTCTCCCAGTACCTTAAGGGGTCTGCAAGAAAGCTGGGGAGGGACTGTTTGTAAGGGCACAGAGTGCTATGATGAGGGGCTACAGTTTTTAACTAGAGTTGAGCCAGTATAGAGTAGACACTAGGAAGAAGTTCTTCCCTGTGAGGGTGGTGAGACACTGGCACAGGGCACCCAGAGAGGTGGTGGGGGTACACTCCTTGGGGACATTCAAGGCCAGGCTTGTTGAGGTTCTGACCAGGCAAGGTTCTGATCTAGTGCAAGATGTCCCCGCTCACTGCAATGGGTTGGACTAGGCTGCCTTTCAAGGCCCCTTCCAACTCTATGATTCTAATAACCACCTCAGGTGCCCAACCATGGGCAAGCCCATTGCTCCATGCTTGACTGATCAACTTCACTAGAACTGCACTTGAGGAAAAACTCCTTCCCCTCCACCCAGCAACCTCCTGTTGATAATGCAAAATTCAAATTCAAAACAAGGCTTTTAAAAGATGCTAATTATCAGCATAATCTCAATTACCTCATTAGAGACCAGAGCTCTCCATCGACACTAGAGACTGTGCCAGTACATACAGGAAAATAAATATCAGTTTCTTTTATTAAAAAAGGTGTTTCTTCCCTAATTGTTGCCACAGCAATAAAAGTAGAGAGTAAACTCAAGGATTTCAATATTTCATATTTCAAAGTACCAATATTAAATATAACTTAATAAAGCAGGAGAGATTTTTCAATATCTATAATGGATATATTTCAATACATCCATTGTCTGGGAGAACTACCTCACAAAAGCAAGAATTTTGTTGCTCTGCTATGACTCATTCCATAATTCCAATTTTGGATTCAAAGGTTCGATACTTTTGCTGACTGGAAATTAGCATTTGGTGGTTACAACATAGGGTTACAAATCAGAAGAACCTTGGGTCTGTTCTCAGCTCCCCCATGAACATCCCCCAGGATCTAAGAACATCCAGGTTATGCCAAATGAGAAACAATTGCCTTTCCATGAGATTCCAAGAGTAAATCTCTCAAAAGATTGAACTTGCTTCCAAATAAACTGATGTAGGAAATGGGTGGCTACCAGTGTTCACTTGTTTACTCACCCTGACTTTGCTCAATTTTTAGGAAACAGTACCAGTTGCACAAGTAAAGAATATCCATTCTAAAACCATCTCATCACTCTCCTGTTAATTCACCTTTACTGGAATTTCTTTTTCTATTTTCATGGATGAAACTTCTGCCTTTGAAGCTGGTTTGTATTTTTTTTCTCCTATTTTTTATTGGTTGAAGGAGTGTTCATTGTGGGAAGAGGTAGGGGGGCAAACCAACCATGAATATCAAGAGCTCAGAGAGTCAAACAATCTAACAACCAAAAATGTCTTACAGTTGGATTTGTGGAGTTGGCCCTTGAACTCCAGGAACCTTTCATCAGAGAATCACAGGACATGTTGGGTTAGAAGGGACCTTCAAAGGCCATACAGTCCACCCACTGCAGCAAGCAGGGACATCTTGCGCCTCGAATGGTTGCTCCAAACCTCATCAACCCTGACCATGAAGGTCTCCAGGGATGGGGCCTCGAACACCTCTCTGGGCAAGTCTGGACAGTCTCTCACCACCCTCATAGGAAAGGACTTCTTAACGTCTCAACTAACCCTCGCCTCTGCTCTAATCTTAAACCATTGCCCCTTGTCCTATTGCTCCATGCTCTTGCAAACCATCCCTCCCCAGCTTTCTTGAAGGTCACTTCAGGTGCTGGGAGGCCACTATGAGGTCTCCTCACAGCCTTATCTTCTATAGGCTGAACAGCTACAACTCTCAGCCTGTCTTCATAGCAGAGATGCTCCAGCCTTCAGATCATCCTCATGGCCTCCTCTGGACCCACTTCAACAGGCTTCTAACCATAGAATGTCCCAGGCTGGAAGGGGCCTTGCAGATCATGGAGTCCAACCATCAACCCAACTCTGACAAGAACCAGCCCTAAACCCTAAGTTCCATGACAGCCTAGCTTTGAAATCCCTCCAGGGACAGGGCCTCAATAAGTGACTTGCAAAGCAACATCCAAGGTTTGACAATCTTTTCAGGGTAAATATTTTCCCCAGTATCCATCCTAAACCTCCTCGTGTATATCTTGAGGCTGTTTCCCCTTGTCCCATGTCCTGCTCCTTGGGAGAAGAGTCCTTGGCTACACCCTCCTTTCACGGAGCTGGAGGGAGCAAGAAGGTCCCCCCTCAGCCTCCTTTTCTCCAGACTGAACACCCCCTGCTCACTCAGCTGCACTTATCAAACAGAACCGGCAGTATTCTCTAATCTGACAAGAGATACTAAAAATAAATTCATTTAACAATTGGTGAAACTCAACAACTATAGCTGTAAGAAGGAAAAAAAAAACCAATGGTGCGATCCATAGAATTTAAAATTCAAATGCCATAACATGAGTATTGAACCATACAATGAATGCTGAGGGCAGGAAAAAAAAAACATGAGCCACTCACTGATGCTCAAGCCAAATGCGGCCTTTACTCTGATTCAACAAAACCCACTATATATTCACACAATAGTTTATTGTGTAATTCGGCCTGGAGAAGAGAAGGCTCTGGGGAGACTGTCTAACAGCCTTCCAGTACCTGATGGAGCCTACAAGAAAGCTGAGGAGGGAATGTTAGCAAGGGCATGGAGCAATAGGATGAGGGACAATGGTTTTACACTAGAGCAGGGGAGGGTTGGATGAGACATTAGGAACAAGCACTTCCCCATAATGTTGCCTGCCCAGAGAGGTGGTGGAGGTCCCATTCCTGGGGACATTCAGGGCCCTGAGCAACCTCATCTTGTGCAAGATGTTCCTGCTTATTGCAGGGGGGACTGGACCTGATGGTCCTTTAAAAGTTCCTTCCAACCCTACACATACCTTGATTCTGTGATTCTTTGAACAGTATTTTCAGACATCAAAATAGTGCCAGTGCAGAGTCAAAACCTCTGGGTTTTCTGCATTGAAAAGGCACCATTAGCAAGGCAATAGTTTTTACATACATCTCTAAATATTTAGGCCTCAATGCCACAAACACCAATTACTCATCCAGGACAGGCTGCAAGTGAACTTTTTTTCATAGATATCATGGTTTCAGTAAATTAGGTTTACATGAAAAACAGTTAATAATGCTCAAATTGCCTACTAAAATACTTCCATCTATTTATTTGGCACATATTGAAGAAGTGGCTGGGCAGTAATTGAACAAATTCCCATTAAAACCCAAATTAAAATTTCATTATTTTACAACTATGTGGATAAAGCCCATGGCTGACTCAACCAAGGGTCCACTGAAGAACACAAACAGTCCATCCAAAGCAATTTCCTTTAACAAAAGGCTAAATATTGAAATATTTCCTCAAAATTTTCTTAAAGTATTGTAGGAACCATCACCTGAAAGTGATTCATGCACAGTGAAGCACAACTAGAACTCAAAAAGGAAAGAGACAAAATAGTATGTTTAAAAAAACAAGAGGATTTCTGGCCATTTTTCCTTAGCTTTTTTTACTGTAAATATGCAGCACATCATTATTCAAATATTTACCTCAACATTTCATGCCCATGAAAATTGCTGATATACTTTGAGTCTGAAAATTCTTAATCACGAGCATTAAGCAGACTACAGGCTTGTAATTACAAACAGAAGTCTTTACGTTCTTACATGACATCTTCCGTTACTACTTGCAACAAGGATTATTCGAATTTAAAGGCAGTTGAAGGCAGAACTTAAACACAGCTTAGGAATCTCAACCCAAGAGGAATCAAGGTAAGCGAAACGCAGAGGGCATATATTATTAAATACATTTAATATATTATTAAACATTGTACTTACATGACTAAAAAAGTGTACTAAATATCACATAACAAGATGTTTTGGAGGCAGGATGAGAAATGACAAACATACTTGAATCACAGCGGGCCCTCCCTAAGTAGCTGATTTGTTTGTGTAGTTTCAGGCACAATGGGAGCTTGGGCTAATTCAGGTTGCCTGTTCCTACCTCGTTATAAATACTAATTACTGCTATTACTTACTAAACGCTTATTTGGGTTAAGCTATAATATCAGCCAAGATGTCATTTCAAGACTATCTCAGAAGCCCAGCAGGAGCAGTTGTGATTCCAAAAGCAGTGTAAAGACAGTGTTTTATGCAGACTTTCCTCTTTCTAACAAGCACAAGATTTCTGGGGAGAATTCCTTCAGAAGGATTCAGCCAAGTCTTCACTCAAAGCAGTGCAAGGATAACATCAGGAGGACATTAGGAACAAGCTCTTCCCATTGTTCTAGGATTTTAAGAACTCTAGGGAAGCGAAGGTAGGGCAAAGCCTCCCGGGGAGGGAAGTTCAACTCTTCTCCTTTATAAAAGCAATTACTTTGGTTTAAGTTAACTTAGAAGCATTTCACAGCTACATTTGAAGTGCTTTGCAATGGGGAAATTAAACCTCCACATAGGGAGTTAACACAGTTGATAATTTTTGATAGGAGTAATATCAAGGAGGACAAGCTAATTATTTATACTGAAAAAAAATCAGCTATCGCAAAGCAATGAAATGTTCTTTAGCAAACAGCAGCACATCCTCAGTCTGACAATGAGCAGCCATGTATTAGTTCAGTCCCTTCTGTACTCACCTCATAGACATTTTCGTGGAGTCATAGAATGTACTGGGTTGGAAAGGACCTTCCAAGGCCATGTAGTCCAACCCCTGCGGTGAGCAGGGACATCTTACACTAGATCAGGCTGCTCAGAGACTCAGCAAGCCTGGCCCCGAAGGTCTCCAGGGATGGGCCCTCCAATATTTCTTCGGCCAACCTAGGCCAGTGTCTCACCACCCTCACAGGGAAGAACATCTTCCTAATAACTACTCTAAATCTGTCCTGCTCTAGTTTAAAACCACTGCCCTGCATATGATTGCTCCATGTCGTTGCAAACAGTCCCTCCCCAGCTTTCTCATAGGCCCCATCAGGTACTGGGAGGCTGTTAGGTCTCCCCAGAATCTCCTCTTCCCCAGGCTGAACTGCCGCAGCTCTAGCAGCCTCTCCTCACAGCAGAGGTGCTTCAGATGCCTGATCATCCTTGTGGCCTCTTCTGCACACCTGCCATTAGGTCCATGTCCTCTTGTGCTGAGAGCTCCAGAGCTGGATGCAGTAACTCCATGAGGGGTCTCACCAGAGCAGACAGAGCAGAGGCAGTATCACTTCTCTCCACCAGCTGGCCGTGGCTCTTTTGATGCAGACCCGGATACTGTTGCCCGCCCACTGCTGCCTCACGTTCAGCTTTTCATCCACCAGTCCCCCAAGTCCTTTTCTGCAGGGCTGCTCTCTATCATGTCAGCATTTCATACCATAAATGACTGGAATAAATACTGGAAACCAGGACAAAGAGCTCTACCCACTAGTGAGAGAAAAAAGAAAAAGATATGTTCTTCTGTAGTTGGCAATAAATACACATTTCAGTCCAATTAGATCCTGGGTTTCCAAGCCCTATGTTTCTTTAGCAAATCTGGAATTTTCATAAATCATTTTAGAGAAAACAAGAAGAGCTAAGGACTTTTATTGCTTTTTTAAAATAAGGAAGAGGTTCAAAATGGGCAGGTACACAAAATACAGGATGTATTCAAGCAGCTTCTGGAGATAAGATTATTCGTAACATTATTGGGGACCTTAAAGGGAGCACGTGGAAGCTTTACAGAGAAAAGTAGTAAACAAAACTTGGATTCAAGGGGGAAAAAAGCATATATATCACTGGAAATACAAGGAGCTGCAAAAGAGGTGAAAAAGCATCTTCAATTTTGACAACCTGCTGTGAACAAGGAGATTGGAAAGAGCTTGAGGCTCATACAGGGAGTCTTGATGATACATATCTATAGTCACTGATGCCTGACCTTCTGATGTGAGTGTTCTAATCCCCTGGGAAGCATGGCAGTGCCTTACCCCACGTGCAACAGGGGTATATTACAGAATCACAGAATGTCAGGGATTGGTAGGGACCTCAAAATATCATCTAGTCCAATCCTCCCCGCAGGAACAGGTACCAATGGGTTTTGAATGTCTCCAGAGAAGGGAACCCCACAAACCATCTGAGCAGCCCGTGCCAGTGTTCTGTCATCATGAAAATTTTTTTCTCATATTCATGTGGAACCTCTTATCTTTCAACTTGCAACCACTGCCCCTTGTCCTATCATTAGACGTCACCAAGAAAAGCCTGGCTCCATCCTCCTGACACACACTCTTTACATATTTATAAACATCAATGAGATCACCCCTCAGCCTCCTCTTCTCCAAGCTAAAGAGATCCATCTCCCTCAGCCTTTCCTCATAGGAGACGTGCTTCAATCTCCTAATGATCTTTGTAGCTCTGCACTGGACTCTCTTAAGTAGTTCCCTGCTCTTCTTGAACTGAGGGTCCCAGAACTGGACATAATACTCCAAATGTGGTCACACCAGGGCAGAGCAGAACCTCTCCTGACCGATTATTCCATCTCTGCCACACTTTGCTCTCAGGATCATGTAAGAATTTCAAGAAGTAGCTGGATTAGGAGGGGAATCTCTGTCACCACCTGAGGACAAATTCAAATCCTTCAGATAGAATCATACCAGATTTGGAAGGGACTTTCAAAGGGCATCTAGACCAAACCCCCTTACACTAGATCAGGTTGCTCAGAGCCTCAGCAAGCCTGACCATGTACATCTCCAGGAATGGGGCACCCACCACCTCTTTGGGCAACCTCGGCCAGTGTCACACCGGTCTCAACATTAAGAATTTCTTCCTAATGTCATATAAACCTGCCCTCATTCTTTCACTGTCCTATTGATATATTTGGGCTAGAATCAAAATCACAGTATCATGGCTTGGGTTGGAAGAGACCTTAAAGATAATCTTGTTCCAACCCCCCTGCTACAGGCAGGGACACCTCCCACTAGACAAGGTTGTTCAGTACCTCATCCAGTCTGGCCTTAAGTACCTCCAGGGAGGGGGCATCCACAACCTCTCTGGGCAACCTGTTCCAGTGTTTCACCACCCTCATTGTAAAGAAACTCTTTCTTATAACCAGCCTGAATCTCCCCTATACCAATTTGTATCCATTACTTCTAGTCCTGCCATCCCGGACCCTGTTATAAAGTCCTACCCCAGCCTTTCTGTAGGCTACTATGAGGTCTACCCTGAGCCTTTTCTTCTCCCAGCTGAACAACCCCAACTCCTTTGGTCTGTCCTCATAAGAGAAGTGCTCTAGCCCCCTGATCATCTTCATGGCCCTACTCTGGACCCATTCCAACAGTTCAATGTTCTTCTTGAGCGCTCTAGAACTGCATACAATACTCCAGGTGGGGTCTCACCAGAGCCGAGCAGAGGGGCAAAATGATCAATGCTTCCACTTCACCCTGCCAGAGAACAACTATCCTGCCACCAGTGGATTAATCTACAAAGATTCCATTAGCATTTTTGTTAATACCATCTCTTTTTCACCATTCAACAGGGAAATTGCAGGGCTCCTCCTGCTCTCCATCTCTGCATTCTCACACCAGACCCTTCCTTGCTTGTACTCTTATTATCTTCTAATGCCTGAGAAAGAAAACAACCTTTCAGAGACTTCCAGTACTTGGAAGACAGTTTCCTCTCCTCATAACAGAGAACACTTAATCCTATGGCCCATTCACATGTCTGAAGTTCTAAACAGCCCTTTTGCACTGCTAGGAACTGCTCTCCTTGACCTGAAACCTTCCTAGAGGTTGAGAAATGCCTTCTATCTCCTTAAGCCATCTTTTCAAGGTTGAAACTACTCACTCTACTCCCTGATTAAATTCAGTTTGCAGCACATCACAATTTCCTAAATGATTTTCACCAGCCAGGGCTGATGAGAACAATAGAGCAGCACCAAAGCACACGCATCATTCTGTGGGTTAGGAGAAAACTCATTTAGTGCTCCCAATCTCATCATAACTTGCTGATCGGGATGTAAAATACCCACTTATCTCCCAGTCCAAGGCTTTTAAACAGTTTGAAACAAACTTCAGTCTTCCTGCCTTTAAGTAGCAGTTGTTTCCTATTCTTCGCACTTTGTGAGGCCTATCTGAAGGACTCTCTCTGTAAACAAAATTATATTGCTATATTTGATTTAGGTAACTTAAACCAAGAGCTCAACACTGCAGACCAACTGTTCAGGGAGTTAATTCAGATCTAAGGGTCAAATACTAGATCTCTGAGTCAAGCTGGACAAGCCTGGGCCCAGCCTGTGAAAGGAGAGTAATTTCTGGCCCCCCAGAGATGGCACCTACATCCAGGAAAAGTCCCTGGAGTCCTCTGGATGGCAACAATGGGTTTGTCTCAACAAGCTGGACTTCTCAAAGCTGTCTAAATTTGCAGTAAGACATGACTCCAGGGACAGAGTAGTGCAACACTCCAAACAATGCAACACTGTCAAATACAAGGGGTTTAGTATCAAAGTTTCCCCCCTCATGAGACAAACAAGCAACACTGAAGGAAGAGAACATATTCTGGGTAATATACCTTGGGGATTTTGTTGCTTTTTTCCTTTTCAGTGACTTTTCTGTATATTTTCACCTCACGTTTCAGCCTCTGTGATGAACCTTAAATCTTGTTGAAGTGGATTCACTTTCAAACTGTTCTTACAAACAGTTTATTCTGAGCCCCACCAGATGCAGGCATGACATCTGAATTACCCAGCATTAGGTATTTCAAATCATCCATGAGGAAATTCGAGAATAAAAAGGGGGCCTCTGCTTTTTAAAAAGACCTCCTTAAAAAAAAAAGTCTCCTTCCAAAGTTATTTAATACAGTTTTCAAGAGGTCGGCGGTATCTCTGTGATCATACATTCTGTGGCAAGAGGAGGAATTCAGGAATCCAGCTCTCCTTGCACGTAGCACCACACACACACACCTAGAAGCAAGTCAACAACCGCAGTAACAGGCCAGACTGTTCTAACATTGGAAACTAAACCCAAGGTTGCAGTTTTTCTGGAGGCCATCACCAACAATGATTTTCTGCCTCTTTTTTAACTGAGACATACACTAACTTAGGCTTCCAAAGCAGATTCTTGCCTCCTGATGTTTTCTCACATAGTCATCACTATGCACTCCAACACGAAAACCCTCACCTAAAACTCACAACCTCAGCATAAGAAAGACATGGATCTGTTGGAGAGAGTCCAGAGGAGGCCACAAGGATGATCCAAGGGCTGAAGCAACTCTGCTGCCAGGACAGGCTGAGAGAGTTTGGACTGTTCATCATGGAGAAGAGAAGACTGCAAGGAGACCTTCCAGCAGCCTCCCAGTACTTGAAGGGGCCAACAGGAAAGCTGGGGAGGGACTGTTTGCAAGGTCATGGAGAGATAGGACAGGGGGTAATGGTTTTAAACTAAAGCAGAGGGGAGTTAGGTGAGGCATTAGGAAGATATTCTTCCCCATGTGGGTGGTGAGACACTGGCCCAGGTGAGGACCCATCCTTGGAGATATTCAAGGCCAAGCTTATTGAGGATCTGAGCAACCTGATCTGCAGAGGAGTTAGACTAGTTAGCCTTCAAAGGTCCCTTCCAATTCTATGATTCAAGAGATAAAAATTGTTTATTCTCCTTCTGAAGATCTCACTCTGACCAGGCTATGACACTGAACCACCTCTTAACACCAAATGTCAAAACCTTTGCTCTTCATCTTCCATGCAAGCCTCAGCTTCCCAGAACAACACTTGTTCATTCTCATCTACCACCTCCATCCTCACTCCTCCAAAACTTCAAACAGAAGTGCAAGCACACCTGAAAAATCCAACACTCGCAGAATCAGAGAATGGTTTGGGTTGGAAGGGGCCCTGAAGGTCATCTGGTGTCAAATCCCTCCTCTGGGCAGGGACACCTCCCACCAGCCCAGGTTGCTCCATGCCCCATCCAAGCTGGCCTTGAACCCTTCCAGGGATGGCGCAGTCACAGCTTCTCCGGGCAACGTTGGCCAGGGTCTCATGTCCTTCACAGTAAAAAAATTTCTCACCAATACCTAGACTAAATCACAGAATGGCCCACGTTGGAAGGCACCTTTGAGATCATTGCATTTAACCATCAACCCAACTCTTGACAAAAACCATCCCAAAACCTCTGAGCTCTGCATCTGCCCAGCTCTTACATCCCTTCAGGGATGGGGCTTCAGCCCTGGGCAGCCTCTTCCAATGTTTGACAACCTTTTCAGCATCAAAATTTTCCTTAATATGCATCCTAAACCTCCCCTGGAGCAACCTTAGGCCATTTCCTCTTGTTCCATAGCCTGTTCCTCAGGAGAAGAGACCAACCTCCACTAGCTCCCCTCTTGTAGTTTAAAACCATTCCCTCTCACCCTTTCACTACAACGTCACAAAATACCTTGTTTTGAAGCAGTCTCCATTCCAACAGCAAACACACACCACAGCTTGAGAACCTCTGCTCTAAAGAGCAAAAGCCACCAGCTGCCTGTCATCAGAGCTACTTGGCAATGACACAGAGACTGCCTGAGCCAAGCCTCTTGAAGTTTGCTAGCAATTTCAGGGCAAGTAGCCGATTTATTAAATCCACATCTACATTACATCTACAACCAGAGCAGTCAACTTTACCACACACTTGTGAAAAACTTCTGAAGTGCCTTTTACCTTTCACTAATACCCTGCTCCTAGGGCAAATCATCCAGTTGCTGAGATTCTGTTTGATTTGCTTAAAAAAATATGTGCAAATATTGGAATAATATTTCTTTTCCTTGCAGGGTCATTACAAAGAGTAGCCAGTACATGCTCCACTCATACCCAAATCAATGCCATAAAGAAGCTTATAATCTAAAAACATCAGAATAAAATTAAGTGGGTTGTAAAATGAAGACAAAAAATTAGAGAGGAACAGATTTATGATCATCTGTGCAACCTTAATCCATTCCACCTTGTTAGTTGAACCCATAGAGTGAATAAGTCAGAGAATCTACAGAAAAATATCATGTGGCTATAAAATCATAAACACAGTTGCATCTGGTTTTCACTCAATCACAGACTCACCAAGTAGGAAGAAACCTCCAAAGACCATATAGTCCAACCCCCCTGAAGTGAGCAGGGACATCTAGCACTGCGTTTGGTTGCTCACAGACTCATCAAGGCTGGCCTTAAGTGTCTCCCGGGATGGAGCCTCCAACACCTCTCTGGCCAACCTGGGCCAGCATTTCATCAGCCTCTCGCCATCCTCTACTCTAGTTTAAAACCACTGCCCTTCATCCTGTTGCTTCCCTGCCCTGGCAAACAACCCCTCCCCAGCTTTCCTGTGGCTCCTACATGTACTGGGAGACCACTAAGAGGTCTCCCCAGAGGCTTTTCTTCTCCAGGCTGAACAATGCAAACACTCTCTGCCCATCCATGTAGCAGAGGTGTTCCAGCCCCTGGATAACCCTTGTAGCATCCTCTGGACCTAACTTTCGCATGTTCAGCTTTACAAATTGAATTGCATCTTGTTTAGAGGAACTTCTCACATTCTGGTTCTACTCTCTAATATCAAAGCATACAGGTTTTTATACACTACTCTGAAACTTAATTCATCCACAAAAATATCAGAAAACTATATTAAATTATCACATTATCTCACATGGAAACAGATTTAATTAAAAGAATTGAGGCAGTTTATTTTTCCATTTTCACTGCATTTGGAAAAATAAACTAAAATACATTTACCAGATAGTTAATTTTCCACACAACGAGCTTTGTATATACACTGTCATTTCCATTTCCAGCAATAACAAAAGCCTAAAATCAAGCCAAATGCTATTTTTCACTGGCATTATTTAATTCATTAAAGCTTTTTTTTTGCATTTATTCTGGACCTTCAAAGGGATTATCATTGATACATCCTTAAAAATGCCAAGTCCATCAAGTTCGAGTAAACTTTTAAAGGTTAAGGCATACTGATTAATCAAGCTGTTGGAGGTGCTGGAATCCTGCTACTTCAAAGTGCAATATCCCCTAATTTCACTAAAATATAGATCTGGGAATGTGATTTCAGACACTCAGGGAAAATTTACATGGAAGTTTTTGCACAAAGACAGCTTAAAAACAATCTCTGTAGAACCATATTGGCTGGGACAATGGGATGCAGCTGAAAGAGCACCAAGAATAAATACTAAGTATGTTCTAGAATGCTGGATTTTCACACCTTTAACTTGAAAGGAAGAACAAGTTACATTCCACCAAAGGCTGACCTGCTTTCATTACTTACTCATGCCCTGTGAGTCAGAGGGACACGTAGCATGGTGTTTCACCTGATCCCTCACCACTTACTCCATAAACCATCATTCTCAAAAGGGTATCTCGAGACACCAAGGAATATATTTTACTGATTAGTTCCATCCCAAGAAGTTCTAACCACTTGTATGATAGCAAAACATGTTTACCACTAATAGCATTTCAATCCATGTTGGGACTTTGTGCTCAATTTGACAGTAAGTTGAGACACAAGGATGCTGTAAACATTCAAATTTCATAACCTTAATGATATGGCAGGATTTCATTAAAACTGAACTTAGAGAATGTGTTGAGTTGAAAGGGACCTTCAAAGGCCATACAGTCCCTCTGCCCTGCAGTGAGCAGGGGCATCTTGCACTAGATCAGGATGCTCAGAACCTCAGCAAGTCCCGTCTTGAATGTCTCCAGAGCCTCTACCACCTCTGTGGGCAACCTGGGGTCAGTGTCCCAACACCCTTATGGGGAAGAACTTCTAATGTCTCATCTAACCCTGCCGTGCCCTAGTTTCAAACCATTTCCCCTCTTCCTATCACTTTATCCCCCTGCAAAACAGTCCCTCCCCAGCTTTCCCATAAGCCTCTTCAGGTACTGGGAGACCACTAGGTCTCCCTACACCCTTCTCCAGGCTGAACAGCTTCAACTCTCAGCCAGTCAACTGTTTTCAGAATGCCCATTTACTGTTCCTTCAACCCTAATGCAGCATCTTCCACCATCAAACAAACCCTTGCCTGATATTCACTTTTCAGCTGAGTGCTGTTCACCACTGGCACATGGAAGGAAGTCTGGTGATCTCATCCTGTCAAGTTTCCCTCTTAAAACTCTGCCTGGAAATCTCTGCTCATGAAAAAGAAGCAAATAGCACAATTGCCAGCTGTTTAGAGAACTGTGAGAAAACCCAGCACTCATCTTTGTCAGCAGTCACTTAAGAAATGCATAAAAGATGAAGGGATTAATCTTATACATCCAGTCTACAACATGTTTAGCTCCACCATTTATTTTCATGCATGATTTTTCCAACATGATTCTAAAAAACTGCTCATGAGCATGTGTCAAAACCCTTAGTAGTTCAGTCAGACTTTGGCTGAAAAAATCAAAAACAAAACAAATTTCAAAAACAGAGGCTAACAGCACTTCCCCTGAAAAGCTCCTTTCTCAACTCATTCACGCTCTTGGAAATACATTGATAAAACTGGACACAAAGTTTCAGGCCAAGAGCAAGATGTAGGTTGAGGGGAACAGAAGAATAGGGGGAAGGACACATACCACCTGTGGCATCATAAGATATAAGAAGAAAGAGAAGATAAAGAATCTAAGCTGTGAGATTTCATATGCAATTTCCACATGAATCTGATTTAGTAGAAAGTTAAGGGCTTTTCTTGCCTATTTCTTCAATCTGGGAGTTCAACAATGTTTACAGAAAAGGAAGAGGGAAAGATTTTCAGATTCCATTGTTAAATTCTCAGAGCAGTTTTACCGAAAAATTATAATACTTATTTATTGGGTTTTTTATTAATTACTGAAATAGCAAAACTATTCTGAAAGCTTCTGGACAAGGAACTACCCTGCTGTGGGTTGGGATCTCTCTCCCCTGCTAAAGCTCTTATTTCCAAAGACAGCAGAGAGAAGAAACTGTTAAAATGGAGGTAAAACATGACCAGCACCAAACCATTTCTATAATGTCTGTTATCATTAAATATCATTTAACCCCGGGTTAATGCTGGGATTCTAAGTTTCAACCTCCATTCACTATATGGTTTGTTTAAGTTTTAAACAGTTCCTCATTCATAATTTCATCACAGAAATACAAGAAACAAGTCTACTTCTTCCCTTGTCTGGCATATTGCCTTATTTTTTAAGACTTCACACTCTGAAAATCCCACAAAAAAATGAGACCCTTGGGATTTCAGACATCACATTAAAAAAGGAGAGGGGAAAATTAAGGCAAAAACCACAGTTTTGAGCCTGTTTCATCACATATTCTGTGACAGATAATTAAAAGTAAACACAAAATAAACATAAATAGCTCAAAAGGGACGTTTTAACGATAGCTAAATGCAGGATCAGCCTTGACTGGGACATTTCTGACACTAGTTTAAAATGGTAACTTTTACCTCTGCAGAAAAATACAAAGACATTTAGGATCCTCTGCGCTGATCAGCTTTGAGATGATGCAATTCATGAATCCTCTAAGTAAAATAAAGATAATGCAGAGCTCGCTAACCAAGGCAAGTTAGCAAACTGATGATTTATGTGCTGTCCTCTCCTAGATCACCTTCCTGTAACTCACCAAGTTGCACCAACCTCGCTAAATCAAGACAGATCTCTGAGTGGACACACTCTGGTTTAAAGGTGACTGTCAGGATTGCTTGCCTCAGCTTACAGAACGTTTTAAACCAGTAAAAGAAGGTTTAAACTGATTTAAGAACATCTATGTGTAGATTTACTTGCATTGGTAAATAAATCTCCCTAATTCAGGCCACACGATCACATCCCTTGGACCCTTGAGATGAAGATTTTCACTGCAAGGTCTGTTCATAAAATCTCCTCCTGGCTTTTCCCCCCCCACTTACTCAAAGATGAAAAATATCCTGCTGTTCCTTGTGCTGAGATGCCGTTGGAGCCACTTCCCAGTCAACTGGGTCAACCGCATGAAAACCTGCCTATCTTTGCAGGGGAAAACAGTAGGAATGGTATTGCAGGAGCTATTTAGCCTGAGTTTTCCCTATGGAGAGCACTGGCACTAGCCCAAAGCCAAGCAAAGCCTAGTTTCTAACCTACATTCTCAGCCAGGTAAATTAGTTCAGGCTTAAAGAAGCTCCAAACCAGTTCAGTGAATCTTTTCTCCTTCCTGTATGACAGGAGGAGGCCAGGTAAAGCCCACGGTGCTTGCTGACACATCCTTTATAACCCAAACTGGGGCCTCTCAGGGCTTCAAAGTTTGTCCCCGCAGCATTTCAAGTGGTCAGCTTGACGTGGAGATGCTGCCGTGGCAGTAAGAAACCAGTTCTGCATCACCCTGACTCACATGTGCAATGCAAAGAGTCAAAGCTGTTTACAAGGGAGCTGTAATTTTTAATATTACAGCTACAGGCAAACATCCTATTCAAGATCCTGCTAGGCCAGGGGAAGAGGCCTCAAGATCCTAGCTGACCTCAGAGTCCACAGCAAAGCTTCTCCTGCCAATCCTCCCTTGCTCACCATGGCTCTGAGGGGCAGCATGGAGTTACCAAAACAAAAATCCCCAAAACATCAATATTAGGCTGATAATACCCTGCTGCTACCCATTCTTCTGCTGCCAACCAACATCAGACTGATTCCCCATCACAACTCATCCACCTTTTTGGGTTTAGGCTAGAAGTTTTTGGAAGCTGAATCCATTTTTGTTCTGGTTTTGGGTCACTCACAGCAAACTTGGTCCATGCCTGGGGAGTTCCTGGGTGCTGCAGTGATAGAAATAACATGAAACTGTCACTAAAAGTTGCTTTTTTCTGTCTGACAGCACTTAAAGCTCATATGTAGAAGTGGTGGCCACATGCTACAGGATGTCACACATCATATCAGCCTTTCAGGAATACCTGGTTAAAACATTTACCTGTTAGACCAAGCCCTTCCTCCTTAGACTCCTGTATTTAAAGGCAGAATCTAACTTTTAAAACTTTTTTTATTTATTATTCCTCCCCTTTGATCAAAGAGATAAGAACCACGCTTCAAAGAAACACAGTCAACCATGCAAAACAAGAATAACTTGTCATCGAAACAGTTTCCTTATACAAAATATATTGTCGTCTTTTTTTTTCAACCAGCAGGAGATGGATATTTTTAGTAGTAGCACTCACACCTTCATTTCTGGCAATCCCTGTGAAGTCTCATGCAAATTACCCCCCCAACCCCCCCCGAGATTAGCCAGCAACAAGGTGCTGATCTCCAACAGATCTGGTCCTTGAAAATATGCTTATATAATTAAGCCAGTCTAATAATCCTCTAAAGCTTCAAATATTTGTCAAGAGCCCACCCATCAGCCATGCCGGAAAGACCCAAGAGAAGTCAAGAGAGGGCACATGTTCCCCAATGTGGACTTTTTAAAACGTGAGAATGACAGTGATACTGCCCCAATAAATCTACTCTGAGAGTCGTATGACTAATTGTATGAATTAGTCATGCAGTTGTGAGCATGTGTCTTAGCGTTATCAGAGGACAAGGCTGGGGGGAAACAGGCAGGCTAAAAAATAAATAAAATCAAAGTAAGCCCCATTTCTGAAGAAGAAATATAAGGTGCTGCGTTGGGAAGAGCCAAACCCCCTCTCACCCCTCTCCCCAGAAGCCTATTTGCTTCAGAAGGCAGGATTTTGCACTGCCATATTGTTTGGCAACAGGTCCAAACAGCAGATACCCATCTTGAGCAAATAAGTTGAGATTTAACATTTCATCATGCCCATCGGCGGGGAGCCAGGTGCGGCACTGCCAAAAGTTACTACTGTTTATTATCTGCTATCGAGAGCTGTTTGTCCCCTTTTAAGTGGCAACTTGAACTTTAATCATTTTCACCAACCAGCCATGGATACGGCACCACTTAGTAAAGCTCCTCTGCAAATCCGAAGCTTTGCATCTCCATTTTTTCCCCTGATTTTCCACATTTCTCTCCATGCTGCTCGGCAAGAGGCCTAAGCATACAGCTACAGATGCACTACATATATGATAATTCCATATGCAGCGTATATTTTTTTACTTTCTCTTGTACAAGACAGCGCAAAGAGTTCAGGACCCACACACTGGAATACTGGCTGAAATATTCTGACCATCACAAATGGGAAGGTGCATCCTCCAAAAAGTAAACAAAGTATTTTTTTCCTTGAAATTTACCATCTTGCTACTAGAAATCACCATGTCTGTTACTCTTCACATACATACATACATATATATATATATATACACACATTTGAATTTTACACATGTATATATATTCCTGACAGCCCACACAAACCAGGTCCTTTTTCCAATCTAAACCAGCAACACAGAACACAGAGAATACAACCCACGAGATCAGGTGAAGAACATATAAGCATCACTCATGTGAGTTCGAATTCGCAATTTTAACATAACTTCACTGTGTCACCCTTTTTTTTTGGAGGGTAAGAGGAAGTTATGCTGTATCTGGGTAGTAAAAATTAGATATCTTCTTTATACGCCAGTTTCAACATCCAGCAGAAGCCAGCAGCAGCCCCAGCTGGCACACCACACTTTCTCACCTTTGCAAACACAGTCCCTTTTCAGGTGTAAAGAAATAATAAAATAAAAAGAAATTATAAAACAAATAAACCCACTGCGCACAACCCAGTTCTCAGACACCAAAAGGTCAAAACACACCTAGGAAACTGGAGGGGATAGAGAGTGTCTAGCAACCTACATCGGAAGGAAACAACCTTTCCACCACCGATTTTTCTACCTCTAAATGTCATTTTCCAGCGGCAAGAGGCTCCCCCACCCACACCTCCACTGCACAAACCAGCGTTACCAGTCAGGTATTTGGGATTATTTGCAATCTGCTCGTTGGGCCACGTCTCCAGGAGAGAAATTAAGGAAATTTAGGGCAAGGGCTCTGCTAGGAAACAGGGGGAGGCAGATGCCACTTTGGCCACTTTGGCCACCAGTGGCATGCTGAGCTTCCCCACACAAGCTGGCGACCCCAACGACCCCCTCAGAGGAACCTGTGTCCCCACAGGCCCCCAAAATCCTCCGGTAGGTACCTCAGGGCTACCTCAGGCTCTCCCTCACTGACTGCCTTAATGCTCAACTTACTTGTGCCTTCACTGACAACCCAGAACAGGGGTCAGTTTTGGGGAGGAGGGAGAGGGGCACAGAGACACAAACCGAGGAAGGGAGTCGGGTGTGACAGATGTGATGCCACATGTAGACAAAGAGCTGTCACCTCAAACGCCACCAAAAACCGAGCGTCCTCCCTTGCCCTGAAGGGGGGAGGGGGTGCCCAAGGGCCCCCGCGGGCCCTGCTGCGGCCCCGCTGCTTCCCCTCAGCCATCTTCCAGTCAGGTTTGCGGGGGGAGTGCGAGTCGAAAAAACGCTTTTTCACTTTTTTAATCAACTTTAAAATGATAATAAGAAGAGGATGGGCGAGTTGATGAAGGGGGGGTTAAGGTAGGGAAGGCTGGCATTCGCTCGCCGAAGGCAGGAGAGGCTGGGCCGCGCCGGGTCCCCCGGGGAGGTTCTCCTCAGCCCCCCGCGGGGGAAGGCGGGCGGGCGACGGGGCGAGAAGAGGGGAGGTGGCGGCGCCCCTCGNCACACCCCCGGCCCTGCGCGGCGGGGCAGCGGGGGGCAACCTGGGCCGCCAGCCTTCCCTCCCTTTCTCCTGGTTCTTCCCCTCCCTCCTTCCTTCCCTCCGGCCGCCACTCACCTGCCGCCGCTGCCTGGGTGACAGCCGCCTCCCCCCCCGCCGGGGCTGAGGCCGAAGAGCTCAACGGGCAACGCGACAGCGACTCCCCCGGCCGAGGCGGCGGGGGCGGCCCCGGGGGGGGATGGCTCGTAGCAGCCCCCGCCGCGGTGGCGGTGGCGAGCGGCGAGAGAAGCGCTGTTGCTTGGAGGGGGCCCCGGTTCCCGTTGCAGGGGCTCCCGGGCAGCCGGGGCCCCTTGCCTGGGCGGCGCGGCGCAGCTGCGGGGCTCTGGCTCGCTCGCCGCTCTCCCTCCCGGCGGGACGGGGCGGAGCTGGGCAGGGAGAGACGAGGGGGGCGGTGTCGGAGGAGGCTGCCGCTGCCCGGATCCCTCCTCCTTCTCTCTCACCCCGCCGCCATCTTCCTTTCATTTTCCCCTTCTTAACAACTCGCGCACAGTGGGCCGGAGGGGTCGGGGAGGCTGTGGCTTTTCCGCCGCCGACCCCCAGGAAAGGGGCAAGGGGTAGGCGGGCGCCACCTTAGCGGCTGAGGTGGGGCCGCGGGAGACTGGGGGGCTCTGATGGCCCTGAGCCCAGGGGTGAGTGGGACCTGCTTCGTCAGCTCTAGTGCTATCACCCGTATCCCCACTGTGGCCTTCCCATCCTTCACACCTTTCCCGCTTGTCCCACCACCTCAGACCGAGCCCCCCATCTCTCGGAAGATTCCTCTGTCAGGCTCGGGAGTCATCTCATCCCACCCATGAGGAGCTGCTGTTAAGTTCTGTGCCGGGAGTTACCTGTCAGGTTTCTTTTTCCAGTTGCCTCCAGCAAGGCTTTGAGGAAGAGCTAAAGGCCTTCAGACCTTCATCTTTCTTCTTGTTCTCTCGGCATCAAAAGGGCTGAAATAGGCCTTGGATCAACCAGTAACACTAATGTGAGTTTATTGAGCAGTGTAGAGTAATAGACAATCCCGTGCAGACATTGACCCTTCATTTGGGTTCCTCACTGTGATTTTCAGTTGTTTCCATGCTCTGTCAACTTTTTTATCACGTTTGGGCTGTAGCTGGTTATGTCCTCTGGTTATGTAGAAGTATCTGGTTATTATTCATCCTCTCTGTGGAACTGTGAAATCCCCAAACCACCCTTATGGTTTGTCCCAAGACAAAACAGCAACTCAATGGGTTCAATAGTTAAAACAAACCAGAGCCTCAGGTGGCTTGTTTCCCTCCGTGGGGGCTCTTTATTCCTCAGTGGCTTGAGAGTGTCTGTGTTAAAACAAAACAAATTTGCCTTAAAAGGCCCAGACAAACATACAGCAATCTCAAATCTCCCTTGTGTGGTTACTCACATCGTCCTCTGATCCAGATTTTTGTCTTCCTCAGAAACACACCCCTTTCCTGGGGTCCACATAGTTACCTCTGAGGTTCTCTTCTTCCCAGAAAAACTCCGTGGAAGCTGGATTTCATAACTGCCTCCTTATCTGTGGAGCACCTGAAAGGGATGGGCAGGATAAGCCTGAGTTAACCCTTCGGCAGGTAAAGGGACAAGGAGTATCGCTCATGGGCTTCTGTTTCCTGCCATTTTGGGATCAGAAAAACTTTCCCTGGGACATTTTCTATTAATTCCAACCTAATTAACCATAGGTACGTTTGTGTATAAAAAGGTGTATGTTTTGTGAATCTTCAACTAGACAAATAGTTAGGAAGTTGTTTGGGTTTTTTTTTTCAGAAGAATTTGCCTGAGAAGGAAACCAGCAGTGGTGAAACAAGACAGAGCGATCTGAAAATCATGCACCCACAACAAATCCTCCACTGCAGAACTCAACACCGTCCAAAATGTAATGAAAGAATGCTTCTGATTCTCCTTTAATTGCATTCTTGGTAGGGGCTGAGGCAACGTTAACAGCCGCTGCATGCTGGTGCATGACCCTTGAGTTGCAACACATCTAGGTGGAAGTGCTAATAGATTCCTTCTGGTCCTGTTCGCTTCATGACAGCAGCAGTGAGGGAAGGAAGCAGCATAAAAAAAAAGTCCTGGAGCCTTCCTGAGCTGCCAGCTCTCCACTGCCTCTGCAGGCTATGCCCACTTGGGTTTTTATTCAGGCAGAAAATGCTCAGCCTTCACAACTAATACAGTGCTAGATGTGAGAATATTCCCCCCTCCATGAATTCCTCACGACAAAGTCATCTATGAACTAATCTCGGGCAGTGTGGGGACATTGTTTTCGCTGATATTAGCACCGAGAAGTACAAACCCAATTTTTTTCAACTTTAATCTGCAAGTTAATTTTTTAATGGAATGCGCGTATAAACAATGCCGTTTTTAAGTACATTACAGTGCTGTCAGGCTTTGACAATTTAAATGAATGAAGCTTCAAAATGCATTATGAAAAAAGATTAAATGTCTCATTGAAATGCACATGAAATATAAAGGAAATCCATCAGCAAAATGAAATTATTTCAAAACTTCCTAGAGTTAAATCCAAAACAAAGGCCTCCCCCACCAGGTAAGTGACTCCACAGCGGGTGAGACTTTAGCTGAGAGCTGCTTTAATTTCCAGCTGCCTTCAAATGACAAATAATCTGCCGCCGTTAGATCTTTCAAGCCTGAGCACTCTGTAAAACAAGATGATATGATTATCTTCATTTTACATACACAAAACAGCATTTAAGAGGTTTAAGTAGAGGTCAAGCAACAAGTGAGAGATGGAATCTCCAACCAAAATGGTGCTGAGGTCTCCTGTTCCCTGCCATTAACTCTCTCTGTAATGCTGTCACTTGTGACTGCTTTTCTGAATGACTTCTTTGGGCTAAAGGCCATTTTCAGGCTTTTTTTTCAGTTTATGAAACAGCAAATTAAAGAGCTTCTTGTGAACTGCAAGTGGCCACAGCTCAGTCATTAATCTAAGAAGGCTAAATTAATAGTATAGAACTATGTAAAGCTTCTTGGCCAAACTTATCATTGTAATAAGTAATAAGTAATTGCTACCTTCATAATACTGCTTCCACTTGTTATGCATAGAGCTCCACATAGCTTCTGTATATGGGCTTGACTAAGCTTCATGCTGAGACTTGGAGAGGTGCTGCACTCCTGTATTATTCCATTCTTACTGTCTGGAATTGGAAGTTGAATATAATTATAGAGTTGGAAGAGACCTTCAAAGGCCATCTAGTCAAATCCCCCAGCAGTGAGCAGACATCCTGCGCTAGATCAGTTGCTCAGCCTCATCAAGCCTGACCTTCAATGTCTCCACAGATGCAACCACCACCTCTCTGGCCAACCTGGGCCAGTGTCTCATGACCCTCATGGAGAAGAACATCTTCCTAATGCCTCATCTATCCTTACCCTGCTCTAGTTTAAAATTATTGTCCCTTGTCATATTGCTCCACCTCCTGCCAAACAGTCCCTCCCCAGCTTTCTTGTGGGCCCCTTCAAGTACTGAAAGACTGCTATGAGGTCTCCCCGCATTCTTCTCCAGTCTGAACAACCCCAGCTCTCTCAGTTTGTCCTCTTAGCAGAGGTGTTCTAGCTCTTGGATCATCCTTGTGGCCTTCTCTGGACTCTCTCCAACAGATCTATGTCCTTGTGCTGGTGGTACCAGAGCTGCATGCAATGCTTCAGGTGGAGGGAGTGGAATGTGGAAGCACCAGCAGGAACAAATGGCAGGACAAAGGTATAAGAATGACATCTGATGATGGCATCTGGACTAGCAGGATTGTAGCATTGCATCTGTCAGCATGGAGCCTGTCTCCCCGAGGTCAGTCAGACAGCTCAGAGGAGGAGGAAGGTCTCTCCAGCAAGTGAAACATCACTGTCAGCTCCTGTCATTAGAAGAACTGAGAACTGAGGATGAATATTTGTAGCAGTGAGATGAGGGGCAAAGGTTTTAAACTAGAGCTGGGCAGGATTAGATTGGACATTATGAAGAAGTTCTTCCCCAGGCTCAGGGGGGCCCAGTTGGGTGGATATTAGGGAAAATTTTGACACTGGAAGGGTTGTCAGGCATTGGAAGAGGCTGCCCAGGGCAGCAGCTGAGGCTCCATCCCTGGAGGGATTTAAGTGCCAGGCAGACACGGAGCTTAGAGATATGTTTTAGGGCTGGTTCTTGTCAGAATTGGGTAAATGGTTGGACTCAATGTGAAATGTCCCTTACAACCCAGACCATTCTATGATTCTATCGTCACTTGTCCCCCAGATCACCTTGCAATGGCACCTGAAAGAGCTGCCTGGACAACACGTGGTGTTTCTGACCATGCTTTCTTTTTTTTTTTTCCACCTCCTCATGTCTGCAGATGTGTTGGGAAGATGATACCATCGTTTCCTCTGCCACAGCTTTTCCACTGGTGCTCTAGACCACCAAAAGATAGGAAAGTTTGGGGGTTTATGCAGCAGAGGATGCATTTCACTTTATAAAAAGCTCTGAGACAGAAGAAGGACATTTTAAACACACTGGTTTTAACACCTTTTCTGAACCTCTTACTTTTGCAACTTTGCAAACATGTTTTAGCTGAAATTAATGCACAGTGCTGTTAAAGTTAATGAGTTGATTCACACTCAGAAACCTCTTCAGCCTGCACTGGTTTGTGCTGAGCACCTTGAGGAGGAAATCCTTCCCCAGGATGGTTGTTGGAGGCAGTGCTTGCTCCCAGCACAGAGCTCTGGAAGCCTTAATGAAAAGCAGCTCATCAGCAGTTACATAACCTAATGATAATCCGGCTCAGGCTGGGCAATACTTAAAGCCACAGCGTCTCTCTGCTGTGACCTATTTTATGCTCAATGCAAGGGCAAAAGTATGTGGTTTGGAACTTTGCTTGGTCTTTTACCACCCAGTTGTCACCCAGTAGAAAACACACCCCCACTCCCCAGCCACACATGTTTCTTCTGCTTTCTTGGCTGCAAAGCAACCCCCTTCGGGTTTGTCCCTGGCTTTTTATGGTATCGGCTCCAAGCACAGGAACGATGGAGAGCAAACTGTAAACAATTAAGAGGAAAACACTTGATGTCCTGCTGCAGGAAACTAGGCATACTGTCATTTCAGCTTCAGAGGGGCCTGGGGATTCATTGCTGAGCACTCCTAGTGCCTTGTTTAACCACAACAGAAAGCTTTTGTGTTTTTATTAGACTTTGGTGAACAAAAATGCATGCATCCACATTCCAGGGTCATATTTACATTCAACTTTAAAAACTTATTAAGGCTTCTCTGGCATAACTCAAACTTGTGCCACGGGCCATCCCCCCATCATCATTATTTTTTACTTCTCAGTGTGCACAAGTACCAATGAGAGATTAAAGGCAGAGTTGTTGATTCAGATTTCAGCATTTAATCTGGCCACAGATGGTGTCAAAAGAGGGACAGCCATGCAGATTTTTTTTATTCCTAAGCAAATGTTTTTTTGTTTAATAATGACAGAGAACAAGTAGCCAAATTGAAAAATACAGGGTAAATATTTCCTACAGTTCCTCTCCTATAGGAGAGCATTTGAAGTATTAATGGGCTGATTTCTGTTAATGATTGATAATGCATTTATACCTATGCACTTAACTGAAGTAATTCTTGTTACTATTATTAATTCCCATCTTTCCTAGGCTAAATGTTCCATTCCTTCCAATGCTGGATGAGTTAATGAGAGAGATGCTTGCAAAAAGGAGCTTGTAAAGTGCCAACAGTATGAAATATGGCCTGTTACAAGTAGGTGTTCTCATTTTGGACAATGCTCATGCTTACACAGAACCCTGCTGTTTCCAAATCTGTGATGCTGAAGCTTTATGTTTACTACCAGGCTCTGAAAAAACACACGGCCACAGACGGAACTTCATGCTGTCCTAGAGCAGGTCATGTGGATCTGCTGGTCTCTTACAGGTTGAAAAAGTTGCTTGAGCCAATTTGGATCCATTTTTAAAAGCTTTCATGCCTAACATTACGCAGATGAAGGTCAGAAACTAAATTGCTTTTTAAAAGATTTACAAAACTTCATGTGGGCAAAAATATTTTGCAGCATTTCTAAGGAAAAATAATAATTTTTTAAATGTTGGCTTTTGAAACACCTTCCTGTGGAGCCTACAACCAAAACACTGCAGCCTTGTAATAGCATTGAAGAAACAGAAAGTGGAACTAAATGGTGATTATTAAAATAGTGTGGCTGATTATAAACTCTAAAGGGAAATCATGTAACCTCATTTCCTTATCTCATCTGAGCAAAGGGCTGAAATAAAAAGGAGGTGGGAAAATACACTTTTTTAGTTCTACTCATCTTTAGTGTTACCAGTCACAGAAGGAAAATAGATATTTTAATACATTTAAATGTGCTTCAGAGCCCTTTAAAGCAGAGAAAATGAGTTTGCTGTAGCTGATGAAGGGTTAAGGGGTGAAGGTTCCCAGCCCTTGCCCAGATCAGTTGTGCTGGGTCACATCAGTCGGTATTAGGGCCTGTGTTTACCTCTATCTGTGATTTAGCTCCCCTTGTAATGTGTATGGCCAGCTGGAAAGTACAGAATAGAGAAGAAAATAGTACTTTCTATTTTCCTGATGGTCTGTTTTCTTTGTTGTTGACTTTTAGGTGGCCTGCCCCAAGGAGAATTGATACCCTCAGTGTTGGTAAGTGGAATGAGAACTCCCATCAGAGCGGGTATAACTTGTCCTTTTTTGACAGTGGTACCAGAGACACGAGGTGCTGAAAAGGGAGTAAAGCAGAGCTATTCTCTGTCCCTAGAGCCATGATCGCACTGAGAACCCCCTCTATTTACTCATCTGCTCTTAAAGACTGTCAGTTTTTATTCCAGCATCTACTCAAGCCTATGAAATACTTTTCCTTAACCTACTTTTAATGCCTTTGAAGTATCATCTGCTTCACTAGTTTGAAGAGCACTAAAGCCCTCATGCAGCCAATAGACACTTAAGTGCTTACTTTAAAACCCATGGTTGTTGCATGAGACTCACAAGCCCTGCTATCATGAGGCAGATCTGTCAGTCCTTCTGCTTCATTGTCTTGTTTCCAACGGTGAGCAACAGCAGGTTCTTGCTCCCCTTCCTCTCAATGCATTAGAATCATCAAATCCCAGACCTTTACAGGCCATCTAGTCCAATCTCCTGCCATGAGCAGGGGCATCTTCAACTAGACCAGGTTGCCCAGAGGTCCATCCAGCCTGGTCTTGAAAGTCTCCAGGGACTGGGCAGCCATCACCTCTCTTGACAATCTGGGCCAGGGGCTCACTGCCTTCATGGTGAATATTTTCCTCCTTGTATCTAATCAAAATCTTATCCTTGTCTGGTGGCTCCCCTCCCTGATCAGCAGTCCCTGTCCAGTTTTCCTGGAGCCTTGTTAGGGACTGCAAAGGGTTTGAATGTCTCCCTGCAGCCTTTTCTTCTGCAGTCTGAACCTCCAGAGGTCTCTCAGCCCTCTCCTTACAGCAGAGGGGCTCCAGCCCTTGCAGCGTCTCCAGGGCTTCCTCTGGCCCCAATCCAACAGCTCTAGGTCTCTCTGATGTTCCCAGAGCTGTAGGCAGGGGGGCCTCCACTGATCAGAACAAAGAGGCAGAATCCCCCTACCTCACCCTGATGCACATGCTGTGGGGATGCAGCTGAGGGGTCAGAGGCTTTCTGCACTGCTAGCAAATGTTGCTGGTTCCTGTTGAGCTTCTCATCCACCTACACCATTCCAAGTTGTCCAAAAAACTTTGTTTTGCTTTGCTATGAGGGTCCTGGGTATCTTGTTATCCTCAAAAATACCTCAGCCTGACTGGATTCTGCTGAGCTCTTGCCTCCATGAAATCCTGTGTAGTTAATTAGGTCGTTACTTGTACCGGAGACCCCTGCAGAGGCAGATGTTTTAACCTGGATAACAGATGCACCAGAAGTGATTAGAAATGCAAGAGGTAACAGGGGAAGCAGTCAAGGAGAGAAGAAAGAGGTAAAGGTGGTGCTTCAGGAATACAAAATGCAGGATAAATGGGAAGCAGTGTTTGTAGTTAAAGGGGATGAGTTCTTTGTCATTTCAAATCAACAATGTATAAAGGGAAGGTGGGTGCCCTTGTCTCAACCTGGAATTTATAGATAAGAAATAGGTGTTCTCCACTTTGTCCTCCACAGGAAGCACAGAAAAAAAAAGAGGAGCCACAGAATATTAAATGTTTTCTCTGCTTTGTTTGTGTTTCTTTCACCCTTTGTACATAGTTAATTTTCCTTATTGTTCTACTACAAGCAAAGTCAGAAGTGAAAAGGAAAAGGAGCAGAGAAAGAGCAGGTAAAGCAGATCCAATGGGAAGAAATTCCAGCTTAAAACACATGAAATTCTATTTCTGTTGGTGCAAGTGCCTTCTCATATGGATAACTGTAGCCACCTCTGCTGCTTTGAAGATGACAGAAAATTAGAATCATAGGATGTGTTGGGTTGGAAGGGATCATCAAAGACCATCTCATCTAGCTCTCCTGGAGTGAGCAGGGACAACATGCACTAGATCAGGTTGCTCAGAGCCTCAGCAAGTCTGGCCTTGAATGTCTCCACAGACTGGGCCCCCATCACCTCTCTAGGCAACCTTGGCTAGCATCTTACCATCCTCATGGGGAGGAGTTTCTTCCTAATGTCTCATCTAACTCTGCCCTGCTCTAGTTTCAAACCATTGCCCCTCATCCTATCTCACCCTGCCCTGGCACACAGTGCCTCTCCAGCTTTTTGTGAGCCCCTTCAATTTACTGGTAGTACAGGCAATGCAGATACAGAGATAAGACAGATGCAGTATTGATCCTCTGGTATAGTCAAGACCTAGTATGGGATCTCTCGAGTAACCTTACTAACTGAGTCACAACAAACACAGCAAGGAGCTTTCTGCAACTCCCTTAAAGGAAGATGTAGTCAGTGGGGTCAGGCCCTTCTCCCAAGGATCAGGCCACAGGACAAGAGTCAACAACCACAAGTTGCACCAGGGAAGGTTTAAGAATAATATTAGTGACAATTTTTACAATGGAAGTGTTATCAAGGATTGGAAGAGGCTGCCCAGGGCAGGGGTTGAGGCACCATCCCTTGAGGTGGGTTAGTGATGGTTTTTGTCTGCGTTGGGTTGACAGGTGGATCTGAAAGGTCTCTTCCAATCCTATTCTGTGATTCTAAACTGTTAGCAAAATGACTGTCAGCGAGAAATCTTTCTATGAAGTCAGCTTGAGAGTTGGTCACCCAAAGCCACAGCTGCGCTTCACCTAGGTCAGCATCCCTTGATCTGCTGTTTTGATCCTAAATGTCAACTTTTATTTTTCTTATCTCCTAATAAAATATCAACAGCTTGCTCTCACATACTATCTTATATCATTAGAAAGATCATGCTTGTTGCCTTGAGCAGCCCTGAACCCTCTCCAGTTCTGTGATACCCCACGTGATTAGAGACCTGCAGCAGGAATTTTCCACGAAGATGCAGTATATAATTCCTCTATGCTCTATCTTTCATGCAGCCAAAGAAGAGTTAAGAAAAAAACTTACTGATGCAGAAAGAAACTATGGCACGTGCATCCTGAAGGAGAATGCATGCTGCAGAGACAAAGATGGAGAAATAGTCAGGTTAGAATAACAGTGGGAATCATAGAATGGTTTGAGTTGGAGGGGACCTCAGAGACCATGTGGTTCCACCCCTTTGCCATGGGCAGGGACACTTCCTGTGAGACCAGGTTGTAAGGGGAAATAGGAGGGAGAGACATGAGTTCATGAGCAGAAACTCCATGTGATCTGGGGTATTTGCATGTTACTGAATCTATTCCAACTCATTTTAGCACTTGCTGCTGCACCCAGGCTTCCTAAGCAAGTTCAGAGAATCATAGAATGGTTAGAGTTTGAATAGACCCTAGAGATCCTCTAATTCCAGTACCCCAGCTGTAGGCATCCTGGGCTTACTACCCTCACAGCAAAGAATTTCTCCCTGAGATCTCATCTAAATCTTCCCTCTTTCAGTTTAAAACCATTCACCCTTGTCCTGTGGCTCCCCTCCCTGATCAGGAGTCACCCCAGCTTTCCTGGAGCCCCTTTAGGGCTTGGAAGGGGATCAAAAGTCTTCATACAGCCTTCTCCAGGATGAACACCACCACACACAGCTCTCTCAGTCCCCCATCAGCAGTGGGGCTCCAGCCTTTGCAGCATCTCCAGAGCCTACTCTGGCCCCAGTTCACCAGCTCCATGTCTCTTTTGTGCTGAGTCCCCAGAGCAGGAAGCAGCCCTCCAGTCTTCCCAGAGCAGAGCAGAGGGGCAGAATCTACTGCCTCACCCTGCTGCCCACGCTGTGGGGATACAGCCCAGGGGATGGGGGGTTTCTGGGCTTCCAGTGCATGTTGCCAGCTCCTGTTGACCTTCTCATTCACCAGCATCCCCAAGTCCTTCTCCTCAGAGCTGCTCTCCATCCATTCTCTATTCAACCTGGACTTGTGCTTGGAGTTGCCCTGACCCACCTGCAAGACCTTGCACTTGGCCTTGCTGAACTTTTTGAGGCTGACACAGGTCCACCACTGGATAGCATCTTATTCCTCCACTGTGTTGAGTTCTCATCCACTTTCAATACCAAGAACCTTTGGGTAAGCTGCCCTCTTGAGAAGTTTCTTGGTTCTTCAAGGAGAATCTCATGCAGACATATCTCTTAAATTCCACTCATGACCAGAGTTATCTTAACACCAAATTTCTCAGGTTGCCCTGAGAGGTAGTAAAGACATTCAAGGCCAGGTCTGATGAGGCTCTGAGCAACCTGATGTAGGGCAAGATGTCCCTGCTCACTGCAGGGGGTTGAATGTCCCTTCCAACCCAAAATATCCTATGTTGCATGCCTCAGTCTGGAAATGGTGTCAACAGAATTTCTTTTCCATAGGAGTGTTGTTGTGGGGGTGGATTGGGAAGTGATGGGAGGCATTTGGGCATCATGTTGCCAGAGACATGAATGAGGAAGGAAGTGAAAGAGTGGGGCAAAAAAATAGTGAGAAATCAAGAAACAAAGGTCTGCTGGAAAAGAACTCCATCTCATGGAGAGCGTTTTGAAGAAGCAGATGAAAAACAGTTAATAAAACACATTAAATGAGGAAAATTGCAACAACAAAAAACCGTGGAGAATAAGAAGAGAAAAAGAAGGAAAGCCCAAAGGGACTATAAAGTGATTCTTTATTTCTATGGAGACTTTCCACTTCTTTATTCAATTTTTTGAATGCAAGTTTTATTAGTGGTTTTGGCTCTGCCCTTGCAAACAAATCAGGCAGCACTACCAATGGCAGTCTGGGAGGAGGTGAGATGCTCTTGGAAACAGTGCATCATCCTCTTTCTCCTTCTGAAAGGCTGGCTGGATTAACCTTGCTGCTGGCAAGAAGCCATGGATGCTGGTGTTACAGTTGTCGATTGACTTCTTAGAAAGCAAAACCTTACTCTGCAAAGTCTCTTTTTTTAGTTTACCTTGCTGAAAAGAGAGAGAAAATACTCTAAGACAAGTGGGTATTGGCATCTCAGAAGGCCACCCATATCCTGGCCTACTTCAGAAGAACTATGGCCAGCAGGTAGAGAGAGATGATTCTGTCTCTGCTTTGCACAGATGAGACTCCCCCTGGAGTTACTGCATCCAGCTCTGGAGCCCTCAGCACAAGAAAGACATGGACCTGTTGGAGAGGGGCCCAGAAGAGGCCACAAGAATGATCAGAGGGCTGCAGCACCTGTGCTACAAAGACAGGCTGAGAGAGTTGGGGCTGTTCAACCTGAAGAAAAGGCTCCAGGGAGAACTTCTAGTGACCTTCCAGTGACCTTCCAGTACCTGAAGGGGCCTACAAGGGAGCTTGGGAAAGACTGTTTGCGAAGGCATGGAGCAATGGGATGAGGGACAGTGTTTTTAAACTAGAGCAGGGCAGGTTTAGATCAGACATTAGGAAGAAGTTCTTCCCCGTGAGGATGGTAAGACACTGGCTAAGGTTGCCCAGAGAGGTGGTGGACTAAATGGCCTTTGGAGGTCCCTTCCAATTCCTTAATTCTGTGAAAAGGTTAATGCAGTTTCATTGCTGATCTGATACTTCTTCATGGGAGAGAGTGTGTGGATACTACATTGGCTATTAATTATGGTTCCAAGCTAAATGCTGCCATAAATAGGCTATGAAAATAAATATACAAATAAAATGCAGATAATAAAACCAGCACTGTAAAATTAGAAATAACAGAATCATAGAATCACAGAGTTGGATCTGGTAGGATCGAGGAGAACAGTCATGACCAGATCACAGGGTTTAATTTGTATTTGCATAAAGCTTTAAGATCCTACCATCAAAACATTGCTCCTCAGCCCAGGAAAGAACCTTTTCCCTGTGTCAGAATTTCTCCCCGGCACATCTCAGGCTCTTTTTTGTTTGCTTCTTGGGGTTTTTTTAAGAAAAAAAGAAAACCCTTAGAGGTTCCCTTAGAGGTTTGATTTCTCATCTTTGTACTTGATCTTCCACATAAGAGAACTACTGCTGCTGGAGTCATGCAGCACTCGCTCTGCCCATGCAGATGACAAATTAATCTAACATTTCACGTCAGAGAAATACTTATTGTTTCTTCTCTCTCTTTTGTTCTCAGCGGCAGCGGTGCTTTGTGTATTGTGTGGCTGGCCTCCCTGGGGAAGCTCCTCTTTCTTCCCAGAGAGACTATGGCAAGTCCAAGGACACAGTGAAAAAAAAAAAAAAATTTAAAATGTGGAATATTATTTTCTTGCTGGCTTAGTGATTTTCATTTAGGATTCAGCAAATGCAGAGCCATCTGCTATGTATGAAATATCCAATAATAGTTCTCCAGTTGCTGAATTCTGAGTGGAAACAAGCCAGCAAGGGAGGCAGAGAGCCTGGTTTGCCTCAAACCTCCTCTGTAAGCGCACACATCTTTGCCACCCAGTTGTAGCAGTATTTCCAAAAATACAGGTACCTTGAAGATGCAATTGGAGGTCAGAGGAAGAGGGCATTCTATTTTCCCTCTCTTGATCATCCTATCTATTGGCTTTCCTTGTTTAATGCCTTACAAAACATGAAGTATTAATGTTTTCCCATGGAAGATCTGATTCTCTTCCACCCAAACCCATAGGATCTTCATGAAATCACTGGGAATAAGTTCAGGAGATAAAATATTATCCCTAAGATCCAAGTCAATGGATGATAAGCAAAAAGAGATGCAGAAATCTAGCTGGCAGGAGGCTTAGCGTATAAAGTGCTACTGCAGCTTTTCATGCCCAAATCCACTTTGTTTCCTGCAAGAACGCGGCTCTTTGGGTGCTCCTTCCAGCACAGCTCTTTGCTTTTTGCTGGTTTCACTGAGCTTTCCTGCTTTTGCTGAAATTCCTTAATCTTCCCTCTTTTCCTGAAGTTAATTCAGTATTATCTGCCAAATTACCTAATAATGCTGACTTAAGACGCTGGGTTTAGAGCTGTCGGGCTGCAGAATTAAATGGGAATTATTCAAACTCTTGCTAAAGACACTGTTTCAGACTGTCATCATGCTGGGTGGATTTTACCTGGATTGAGTACTTTATCTGGTGTAGTTAAATTGCTGCAAACCTCGTATTAGTGTAGAACTGGTGTAAGTTGGGGCTTGGCTTGTAAATACTTGAGCAGAACTCTGCTAGAGGCTTAATTACAAGAGGCAAGGACTTTTCTTAGAGAAATTCATGCCCAGATCAAAGCTGCTTAGAACATAGAACAGCCCAGGCTGGAAGGGACCTGGAAAGATCATCTAGTACAGAGGTTAAGTGATCGATTGGAGAATGGCAAGAAAATCCTGAAATTTTATTCTAAAAGTGAAATTGCTGGGCTATGAATGCATATTTGTGCTGCTAACAAACTCCATTGCCATATCCTGGCATTTTTTCCCTCCTGGTGTTGCTGAAAGATTGTGAAGATCCATCACATAAGCATTTTTCAGAAAAACACTGGATGGAATATTATTTGGCAGAGCATGGAGAATAGGTTGCCCAGAGAGGTTGTGCGTGCCCCCTTCCTGGAGGTGTTTAAGGCCAGGTTGGACAAGGCACTGAGCAACCTGGTCTAGTGGGAGGTGTCTCTGCCCATGGAAGGGGTTAGGAACTAGAAGATCTTTAAGGTCCCTTCCAACCCAAAGCATTCGAAGATTCTATGATTTTAGGAGGTGCTAGTACATTCAGGGAAATGAAAAATTTCCTCATACTTATGTTTATGCCATTAGTAATATAAATGTGGGAGGGAAAAACACTTTAGTCCTAGAAAATTCCCTGTTGCAGAGACTTGGTGGAATTCCTGAGTGTTTCTGTGAAATCAGGAATATTAATGTAGGTGCAACCATGTTAATAGATGAGTTTTGTCAATATTTGGTATGATATTCTGAGTTTTACTGTTAAAATACCATTAATCCACTGTTATCCAGTGGAGACAAATATTGGGAAGTGGTTATGATAGCAGCTGTCCCTGTGCAGACAAGGTTTTCACATATGGAGGCCAAACACCTTCCCAAATGAACAAGACCCAAGATTAGCAAAGCCATCCAGGAGTTCAAGGGAGGCCCCAGATCCCACCAGATTCCAGGACACTGGTCAGGTTCCTGCTGGGAACCACTGCCTTGGACTCTCAAAGACACTGGTTTCATGGAGACATCTCACCATGAACTAAGGAAATCGTGGAATCACAGAATGAGTTTGAGTTGCAAGGGACCTTCAAAGGCCATCTATTCCAACTCCCTGCTGTAAGCAGGGACATCTTGCAATAGATTGGGTTGCTCAGAGCCTCATCAAGTGTGGTGCTGAATGTCTGCAGGGATAGGGCCTCCAACACCTCTCTGGACAACCTGGGCCAGTGTCTCGTTTAGCCCTGCCAGGCTCTAGTTTAAAACCACTGTCCCCTGTCCTATCTCTCCATGCCCTTACAAACAGTCCCTCCCAGCTTTCCAGTAGGCCCCTTGAGGTACTGGGAAGGCTGCTAGAAGGTTTCCCTGCAACCTTCCCTTCTCCAGGCTGAGAAGGGAAGAGCCTTCTCCAGGCTCTCTTAGCCTGTCCTTGTAGCAGAGATGCTCCAGCCCCCTGGTTATTCTTGTGGCCTCCTCTGGACCCTCTCCTTCTTGTGGACCCTCTTCTTATGGTCCATGTCCTTCTTGTGCTGTGGGCTCCAGAGATGGACACAGTGCTCCAGATGGTCTCCTCCAATTTGGGATTCAATGATTTTATGATTCTTTGATTCTGTGATTCTCTGGTTTTCCTGACTCCTTCACAGCCACTGGCCTCCCCTCCATTTCTGTCTCTAGCCTGTTTTGCACCGTGCTGGCACTGGATGGTGACACAGGAGAAACCAAATCTACCACCTTCCCACAGCTCACCTACATGTGATGGTTTTTGCTCCTGTCTCCAGCATTTCCTACACCCATCACTTCTCTGAAGAACTGGGACCAGTCCACAGAAGAGGCTGGACTGGGCTCCTTGAGACCATGTAGCTGGTGTGTGCACAGGACCCCATTTTCCACTGAAATTGGAGTATGTTTGGCTCATATCTTAAAGCAGGAACTCAGATTTCAAGGAGGTTGCCCAGAGAGGTGGTAGAGGCCCCATCCCTGGAGTCATTCAGGGCCAGATTTGATGAGGCTCTGGGCAACCTGATCTAGTGCAAGATGTCCCTGCTCTCTGCAGTGGGTTGGACTAGATGGCATTTGAAGGCCCCTTCCAACTCAACACATTCTATGATTCTATGATTTCCTCAGCTCATCTCCTGGCTCTTCCTCACAGCTGTCACCAAGCCTGGGGAAAGGCAGCAGGAAAGCTTTCCTGGGCAGATTTGGATGATGGAAACTGATGCGAATCCCTTAAGATCCCTGATTTCCTCTGCCTGTGGATACACACAAGGCTTTGCTCACACCACCTCCTGTTAAAAGAAAGGGGGGGATAATTTTATTTACCTTTCTCCTAAGGATGTAGCAAGGACAAATGGTTTTGCATTGTGCTTTGGCCAGCAGATTGGGAAGTGTCACTATCAATTACTTTCTCCAAAAAAGTACAGCCCCTTCTAATAGGAAATTTAAAAGGAGAATGAAATGTAAAAAGACTCCACTCCCACCCTTAATTTCTTCACTGTGCTATTCCCTTTCCTCTTTTCTTCAGTCTCATTTTCAGTCCCTTGCCAACAGATCCTTGGCAGCTCTCATAAAAGCAATTATCATCTTTAGTAAAGTTTTTTTGCCATAGTTTTTTTTCTGCTTCATTCTGGAACTGAATCTTCTCCCTGATGTCATTCTGTCAGTCCCAAACTTTGCTGGCTGCATCATACCTCCTGCTCCGTGGCTTTTCTACCACATGCCCTCCCTTTGGCATTTCTGGGATTGCTCGAGGAGCTTTTTCTCTTTCACTGAAGAAGATGCTCCACCCCATGCAGCCCCGAGATGCTTTTGATTGGTGGGGACTTGGAAGCAACCCAAAGAATCGCTCTGAGAGAAATTAAAAACACCACCTTGTCCACAAGTCTGGGGACATTCATGTGCTTGAAGGGCAAGCACTGCATGTCCCTGAAATGCTTTCAATAACCTCTAATTTTATTTTGGCCAAGGTTGTACCTGACAAAGACAAACCAAGAGCCTGCTCTTCTGAGAAGCCATACTTATAGCTGGTCCAGATCTGATTGCAGATCTAAATTTCTCCAGTTGGGGAAGTTCAGAAGTGGAGCCAAATTGGCAATTTCGATCTTTTGCTTTAATTACATTTCCTGTTTGCTTCTTCTCTCATTCTAGGCAGCACGCAGGGTGACTCTGGGATAAGCAGACTCTTAGGCAGCTCTGATTTTCTTGGCCTGAAGGATGCTATTTTTCAGCTCATCTCATTAAAAACCTGCTGTTGAGGAGCTGGGATAGGCTGGAGTTACCCCACAGTGGGGCTACTGCCCTAGTTGTGCCACCAGCATTCATCAGGACCTGATGCTGACATCTCCACTCTCCTGAGTAGTATTCAACACTGAGATTTAAACTGTGTTTGCACACAAACAAGTGAGCACAAATGAGTAGAATTCAACTCTGAGATTTAAACTATAAGTGTTTGCACACAAACAAGTGAACATGTGCTTTGTCTTCCATCAGACAAGAACTGACCAGTGGTGTCTGCAGTGTCCTGCCCAGCACTGCTAATTCAGATGCTGTTTTCTTTGCCACTTATCTCCCATCCCACCTGAACACATTCAATTCCACTCTTTAGTGTCTTGGTCCTCTATCCTTTGTGTTTAAGGGTCCCAACAGGCATCATGGGCCACAAAAATTGACAGAGGCTCTTCAGCCTTGAGAAGAGAAGGCTCCGGGGAAACCTTCGAGCTCCTTCCAATCTGTAAAGAGGCTCTAGGAATATAGGGGACTCTGGATCAGGGAGGGAAGACATGCAACAAGGCAGAATGGTTTTAAACTGAAAGAGGGGAGATTTAGATGAGATATTAGGAAGGGATTCTTGACTGTAAGAGGGGTGAAACCCTGGCCCAGGTTGCCCAGAGAGGTGGTGGAAGTTTCCCATCCCTGTAAGTATCCCAGGCCAGATTGGATGGGGCTTCAAGCAACCTGTTGTCATTGAAAATGTCCCACCTCATATCAGGTGGTTGGAGTAGATGTCCTTTAAATGTCACTTCCCACCCAAACCACTCTGTGATTCAATAATTCTAAGTACAGTGGACACTCTCAGAGATGCTTCTTGTCCTGCACCACTTATTCCCCAGCATTTCACCTCCAGAAGCCACTGCAGAGAACAAGCACACCTTTGGGAAGCTGTGCTTGGTTTGTGTTTTGGTGGGTAACAGGTACCTGCTGGTGGTCATCCTGGATTTCCCTACTTTGCTCCAGAAATTATGCATTAAGGCCTGGAACTAGAACACCCCTTTGTGACCCCTGCTGCTAAATCAAAAATCTCCTCTCTCTTCCTGCTTTTTGATTATAAAAAGGCCTGAACTAGGGATGTAGAATCACAGAATTTCCCAGGCTGAAAGAGACCTTTCAAATCATGGAGTCCAACCATCAGTCCAACTCTTGACAAGAACCAGCCCTAAAACATACCTCTAAGCTCTATGTCTGCCTGTCTCTTAGATGGTGCCTCAACCCCTGCTCTAGGGGTGCCACTTCTAATGCTTGACAATATTTTCAGGGGGAAAACTGTTGCTGATATTCATCCTGAACTGCCCCAGAGGCCATTTTCCCATGTCCTGTTCCTTGAGAGAAGAGCCCATCCCATCTGCCTATACTCTCATTTCAGGGAGCTGGAGAGAGTAAGAAGGTCTCACTTCAGCCTCCTATCCTCTAGACTGAACAATGCCAGTATAGTGATAAAACAGTGAAAATCTCTGGGTTTCAAGTGTTCTCTGGGATGCTTTGGAGATGGGACAGAATCCCAATGGGAGACAGATGTTCTTAATACAGCCATATGTGCCTCATCCCTCTCCAATATTAGCTTGTTGTGGCAGTGGTTCTGCTTCCCTCATTCCCCTCCTGCGAGCTGGGATCAGAGGGAGTGGAGAGTGGGGACTCGTGTACAAGATCACCAGCCGAGTTGCTCTGACCCGCTGCTTCCCCCCATTTCTTGTGTAAGAAAGATTCCCTTGTGCTATACATCATCACATATTTTCCACTTGAGATCAATACTGCAGGCCCCGGATGCTTTGAAGATTGCTCCCCACGTCCCACAGACCCCAGGAACTTCACCGGGCATCACTCAGTGAATAGCACCGTGTAATTTTTCTCCCCATCACCAATACCCCCCAGCCTTGGCTGTCATTTCTTCTTCTCCATCCCATCATCTTCAGGCAGAGCTGCTCTGCCAAGGCTTTATTTTATTATATTCAGTCATGTGAAAACCCTCTTGGTGAGAAACCCGACCACTCTGAACTTGTTTGTTGTTGGGTTTTGGTTGGTTTTTGTTCTTTTTAGTTTAACAGTTCTGCATTGTTTCAGGCTGTGGTGCTCACTGGGAGGCTGGAGTTTCGTGCATTCATTTGCTCTTCCCTTGTCAAATCTGCCTTCAGAGCTGTTGTTTGGCTCTTGTAGGCGCCCTCTTCCATCTCCAGCCATTCTTTCTTCACTTGAAGCCCATTCTCTGCCAGCTCCAGTGAAGTTTAACCATGTGGTGTATTCAATTTCTGCACTTTGAGTTCAAAAAAACATAAAATACCCAAATCTGCCACTAATCGCCACCATTTTAATTTTGTGATGGCTCCTAGACACTAAATTAACCTTGAGGAGATGTGATTACAGCTGACTTCGCATATATTGTTACGAGACCATTATTTGTAAACTTATCCAACCGCCTGGGAAAACCAGATACGGTAGTCAAGCTTGCTCGGTTCTGCTCTTGGGGAAGGTTTCCACAAGTCAAAAGTGATTTATGCTGGTGGAAACAAGAGGAGAGTTGAGATTTTTTTTTAGCCTTTGATGAATTCCATGTGCTACCATCTTGCTGCCCAAAGAAAAGCATCCTCGTTCCAATAAATTATTAAATGATACCAACATTTTTATGGTCCTGGCTGATGGCTGGAGAATGCCCCTGTGTTCTTCTCTTTTGAGATCCCACCCAAAGTACTGCATCAAGTTTCAGAGCCCTCAGCACAAGAAGGACATGGAGCTGTTGGAGAGGGTCCAGAGGAGGCTACAAGGATGATCAGAGGGCTGGAGGCCTTCTATAAGGAGATAGGATGGGAGAATTGGGTCTGTTCATCCTGAAGAAGAGAAGGCTACAGGGAGACCTAGCAGACTCCCAGTACCTGAAGGGGCCTACAGGAAAGCTGGGGAGTGACTGTTTGTAAGGGCATGCAGTGATAGGACAAGGGATGATGGTCTTAAACTAGAGCAGGACAGAGTTAGATGAGACATTTGTAAGAAGTTCTTCCCCATGAGAGTGGTGAGACACTGGCCCAGGTTGCCCAGAGAGGTGTTGGAAGCCCCATCCCCGGAGACAATCAAGGCCAGGCTGGATTAGGCTCTGAGTAATCCAATCTATTGCAAGATGTCCCTGCTCAATGCAGGGGGGTTGGACTACATGGCCTTTGAAGTTCACTTCCAACCCAACACATTTTATGATTCTATGGTTCCGTATCCTGGGCCAAAGCTCAGAAGTATCACAATGGCATTGGACCCTGACCAGGAAGGTGGCAGAGGAGAGATGAATGTACTCCAGGCAGTGGTTGCTGTTGAAGTGATGTTATACATTACCTGAACATCGATGTCTTCACACCCTTCTCCTTTTCTATGATCTAATGTTGGAGGAAGTCACTTGAACATGCACATGTGATGTCCACTGAGGTCACAGTATCCCAACACTTCTCCTTTTGGCCGTGCTGGATGTTAAATCTGGAGCAAACCTTGGATAAGGCCTATGGACATGGGTTACCTGCTCCCATCCATGGTGGCCATGGTCCTGCATATTCCTGATTGGAAGATGATATCTCATAGCTGTCAGCAAGAGGGTGATGCTAGTGATACTGTGATGAGCGGAGTGTCTGCCCTCCAGCAAGGAGCAGCAAAAACTCACTCAAGCCATTCAGACACTGTAAGTGGAGTTTATTCTGTAATTTAATTACTTTGGTGGGCACCAAAGTCAGAAAGGAACAGGCTGTGGGACAAGGCTTTCCAGTTTCCTCTCTTAAAGGCAGAAGGATCCAAACCTACCAATTCCTCCTCAGTTTGCAGCGTGGGAGGGAGGGTTTGTATTAGCTCATGTCAAACCATGACAAAGAAAGTGACTTTCATATATGTACATATGGAAGGATCCATATGTACATCGAACTCTTGAGGGGATGGGTTTGTCTGCAGGTGGCCATCATTTTGATATTACCCAAAAACTTGAAGATATCATGAGAAGAGGGAAAGATGGAGATGTCATGGTGCTGTGTTTCTCAGCCTTCTGGAAAATTTTACAAGTCATTAAATTTTGAAGCAAGAACATCAAAATGGCACAGCAGCTCCAGCCAGCTTAAAATAGAGTGACAAATGACTGCTGGAGACAGAGGCTTTAATTATATGAGGCAAGGGGCCAGGATCCTCAAATGTCACCACTGGTTCCACTTTAGGAAGACACTGGTTCATTTGAATCTCAGCAGCTACCATTTCATCCCAGCCACTGAGTGCTCAGCTTCCCAGGACTCTGGTGGTGGGACTCCTTCCCACTTCTTATGTCTTCTTCGAACTGTAGCACCCTCAAGGATGCTCCTGGGGGCTTATTTGTAGCCCAAGGAAACCTTTTGGCTGAGTGATGGGGATTATGGAGGATGCTTCAGTGCACGATGAGGCTGCAGGGCCCCTAGGAGGTGCACAGTGAATTTTGCATGGGAAAAGTGGCAAAAGAGAGGATATTAGGGAAAAAATTTTACCCTGAAAGGATTATCATGCATTGGAAGAGGCTGCCCAGGGCAGAGGTTGAAGCCCCATCCCTGGAGGGACTTAAGAGCTAGGCACACACAGAGCTTAGAGCTAGTCCTTGTCAGAGCTGGTTTCATGATTGGACTCCATGATCTGAAGGGTCCCTTCCAACCTGGTCTGTTCCTTGATTCGTTAAAAAATTTGGGCCAACGTGGTCCGTTCCACACCCAAGGTGCCCACAAAGGAACCCTCTCAGTTTGGAGTCACTGGGTCATCCCCTCAATCCTGTTTCCTTTTCAGGGCTAACTGATACAGAGACTGCTCCCCACCAAGGTCCCAAATCCATTTCTCTTCCCATGAGTCACATCCTAATTGACCTCACACTATTGCTGGGGTGCAAATCTCCTGGTGAAGGAGCAAGGCAAGCCAGTGCTCAGATTTCTGCCACTTGGGTGTTGAATTTTTTTTGTGAATATTTTTGTACTCTCAAAGCATCCTATTTAATTGCTCTTGTGATTTGGTAATAGCACCTGGGGCAGGTGGAGGGGCTGTAGAATGAGCTGGGTGAGGCTCACACCCCCAGAGACTGCTTGGTGAGCTCCTTGAGGAATAAAAAGCAAAGTAGAATCATAGAACAAGTTAGCTTGGAAGGGACCTCCAAAGGTCATTGAGTCCAACCCTGTGCAGTGATCAGGGCATTCTGACATTACATCAGGTTGCTTGGAGCCTCAGCAAGCTTTATCCTACCAGTACATAGAATCATTGAATGGTTTGGGTTGGAAGGGATCTTAAAGATCATCTAGTTCCAAACCCCCTGCCATGGACAGGAACAACTCCCACTAGACCAGGTGGCTCAATGCCTCATCCAGCCTGGCCTTAAAAACCTCCAGGGAAGTGGCATGCACAACCTCTCTGGGCAACCTATTTTCCATCTCTGACAAAAAATATTCCATCCCGTATTTTTCTGAAAAATGCTGATGTGATGGATCTTCACAATCTTTCAGCAATGCCAGGAGGAAGATAAAACATCTGATCTCCTAGGTTGTGCTGCCCTCTGCAGAAAATCATGATGGATGCCTTTCAAGATGGGGAAAATAATCCGGTGATCATGTGCTGGCTAAGAGTGGGTATGATCTTCATTTTCTGGGACTGGGATGTGCTGATCCCACATCTCTGCAGCCAGAAGGACTTTTTTCCCCAAAAAAAGTGCCTCCCCCTTGTCTGGGACAAGGCAATTGTCCTTTGGGTTACAATCAGCTTTGGTATCTGGTTTGCATTCACCTGCCCTTTGGGCTGCCCTTTGGATTGTTTGTAAATGTTGGCTGAGATGGGAGAGGAATATTATTTGTGGTTTATCTATGTGAGTTCATCCATGAGTATGATCCAAGGACAGGAGCCCCTCTTCTATGAGGACTGGCTAAGAGAGTTGGGATTGTTCATCCTGGAGAAAAAAAGGACCTTGGGGAGACCTTCTAGGGGCCTCCCAGTACCTGAAGCAGCCTGCACAAAAGCTGGGAGGGGAGTGTGTGCCAGGGCATGGAGAGATAGGACAAGGGGCAATGTCTTGAAACTAGCACAGGGCAGGGTTAGAGGAGGCATCAGGAAGCTCTTCTCCATGAGGGTGGTGAGACACTGGCCCAGGTTGCCTAGAGAGGTGGTGGAGGCCCCATCCCTGAAGGTATTCAAGGCCAGGCTTGCTGAGGCTCTGAACATAATTATATATTATTTCTTATTATTCATTAATTCCACTTAACAGTTAAGCACCCATGCATCAGCAGCTGGATGAGAAATCATTGAAGGTTCCTTCCAAATCATCCTTTTCTTCCCCATCCAGCACTTTCCCTTTTCTTCAGGGGTTCTGGGTCTGGGGATGCAGGTCTTGGGAGATCAGGAGCCCTCCTGCGGTGCAGGTCTCTGAGGTGCTGGATCTGTGGGTCTGAGATCTCTCCAGACACTTTGGGGTTTCAGGGGAGCTGGACTATTCCTAGAATGCAAGTGTCTGAGGTGCTGGGTCTCAGGTATTAAGACCTCTCCCTGTGGTCTGGGGGCACTGTGAGACCTATGCATTTTAGAGGTGCTGGCTCTGGGGGTGCAGGACCTCTCCTGGGGTACCAGGACATGTTTTGGATTCCTGTCCACAGAGATGCTGAACCTAGGGGTGCAGGAGCTACTTTTGGGGTACCAAGAATCCTGCTGAATTGATTGTTTCAGAGATGCTGCATCTGGGAATGAAAAACCACCCCTGTGGTTTCCAGTCTCAAGGATCCTGGATCAGGGCATGCAGGAGCCCTTTTTTGGGGTACCAGGATTACTCTTGGGGTGCAAGTCTCAGCAGTGCTGTGTCTGGGGGTGTAATCCCCTGCTGGGGGTCTGAAACCCCTCTAGAGGCTATGAATTTTAGGGGTGATGGGTGTAGGGTGCAGGTCTGGGGGACCAGGTTGCTTTCCAAGTTGCCCATCCTCAGGGATACTGAGCCCAGGGTTGAGGAGCCTCCTTTGGGGTACCAAGAGCCCTCCTGGGGTCCAGGTCTCAGAGGTGCTGGGTCTGGAAGTGCAAGACCCTTTCTGGGATTTCCAGTCTCAGGAGTGCTGAGCCTGGAGCCGCAGAAGCACCTCATGGGAGAACAAGAGCCCTTCTGGGGTTCAAATCTCTTGGGTACTGTGTCTGGGGGTATAAGACCCCTCCTGGGGGGTCTGGGACCCCTCCAAGGACTAGGAGCTTTAGGGGCACTGGATCTGAGGGTGCTGGACCCTTCCTGGGGTGCAATTGTCTGAGCTGCTGGGTCTGGGGGCGTAAGACCCCTCCTGGGAGCTATGGATTTTTGTGGAGCTGGTTCTAGGAGTGCAGAATATCCCTCCTGGGGTGCAGGTTCCCCCCGACCTACCCAAGAAAACACACTGGGCTGGGCCTGGGCGTCCCACGGGAGCAGGAAGCTGGGGTGCGGCAGGTGCCACCCAACCACTGCTCCCGGCCAAAGTTGAGTGGAGAGAGGAGCCGTCGGCTCCCAGCCCAGAGATCCTGCACCACCCTGGGGTGAGTGATGGGAATGGGGGGGTTGTGGGATGGCCCCAAGTCCTGTCCCCATCTTGGGGTGGCCCAGCAAGAGGTGATACCTTGAGCTGAGGTTTGTGGTCTCAACTGAGGAGGGGCGGTTTGGAATAAATCCCACATTTGTTTTGTTCTAGAGGCAAAAGTACCTCCAGGCTGTAGGGATGAGGTGGGTTGATCCCAAACTTGGAGATTCTGGAG
>VZTY01027118.1:1401-32687 GCA_013400935.1 Turnix velox
TGGAGAAGGCTCAGGGGGGACCTCAGAGAAGCTTCTCAATACCTGAAGGGGGCTCAAGAAAGGCTGGGGTAGGACTTTTGAATAGGATATGTGATGGAAGGTAAAGGAGTAAATGGATGCAGATTAGAAGAGGGGAGATCTAGGCTGGAGATAATGAAGAAGTTCTTTGCTGTGAGGGTGGTGAGACACTGGAAGAGGTTGCCCAGAGAGGTTGTGGATGCCCCCTCAATCCCTGGAGGTGTTTAAGGCCAGGCTGGATGAGGCATTGAGCAACCTGGTGTGGTGGGAGGTGTCCCTGCCCATGGCAGGAGGGTTGGAACTAGATGATCTTGAAGGTCCCTTCCAACCCAAACCATTTTATGACTTCCTCAGAAAGAGAAGGGCATTTGGGCTCAGAATTTATTCCCCAAGTGATATTTGTTTTTTCTCTAAACCTGTCTAATGTAGCAACTGTCCTCCTGGCTTGGAAAGGATGCAGCTTGCACAGTTCAAATCTGTGCTTGGAGCCATCAGATGGGTGCTGTGGAGTGATGGGGGGGTTTTATGGACTCGGAGATGAATGTGTAGTTCCTTCACGATTCAGCCTCGGCGGATCAGGCACCTCTTTGTACTTCCATGTTAATTTGACACTAGCTTTGTATCCGTGTCCTTGCTGTGCTCTTCAGATAAATAAAACCTCCTTTTTAAGCCTCCTCAACTGTAGTATCTTTTCAGGGCAGTGTGAAAGGCAGTGATTTTTACATGGACCTACTTTTCCTGCCTTTGGGGGGTGAGAAGGGTTTGTGATGAATTAGGAGAGAAATTGAATTACATTTTTTCTCCCTGTTTTTTCCATTTTGGTGACTGGGGTCTGCTGCCTCTCACAGCATCAGATAAATCCCTCACACTGTGACATCAGCCCTGGCTGTGGGGACTTTGGCACCTGAAGGTAGGGAGGGCAGTTGGGTTTTTCTCAGCCTGGGGACTTTTAGTGGTAATTTTTTGCCTTTGAGAATCTCCACTGGGATTTCTTTTTTCTTTCTGTCCCAGTGTTTCCCCTCTTTTTAACTGTTGTAACCTTAAGCTGCTTGCTTTGACTGGTTTTATAATGCATCATTTAAAGACTCTTTTTTATTTTAAAGTGGAGCATTTCTTCTTGATATGTGTTTGGAAGCTGCTGGTGTGAATTGGAGCTGTTATTGAGCTTTGGGTACACAGCAAAAGACTAACTTAATATTTCCTTTATGCACTTACTGAAGTGATTATATCTGTTGTTCAGACACTTGATTTTGGGGGATATTTACCACACTAGGGTTTGGCTTAATAATATCTTTTCCAGTACAACTGACAACATCTGCTTTGGGTTATGTGAGGAGCTGCCTGAGAGCTGTGTCCTTATGGGAAGAAATATTTCAGGGGTCTGTAACTGAGTCACAATGAACTGTAAAAGCTTGGATTTAGAGTGAATTTCTGTGTGCTGCTGTGTTTCTGTTGGCTGGCTGAAGGCTGTCAGAGATGTAAATTGTTGTGGATTCAATTTTGCAGCATGGTTTGAGAGTGTGTAACAAATCCTTGTTTGTATTCACATCCTAAAAGCAAAGGTTTCAGCATCTTTCTGTAACGTTGGGGGATTAAACAGTTGGGAATGCTGGGGAGGGAGGGTGGGTTTCAGAGTGGTGTTTAGAGGATTAATTAAAGATCATCATCTATAAAGACAATAACATGTTGTTATATTTCTCTAACAAGATCCTGCTGCTCTCTAATGGAAAACACTTAAACATGGTTGGGCTTTATATTGGATTTTGTAATAGTGGTTTAGTACAGAGCCTTGTGAATGTAGGTCATCGGGCTTTCTTATTAGAGCATTTGCCAGGCAGCTAAAAGCCAATTGAGTTCTTGTTCTTACAGCTTTTTCTTTCCCACTTCAAAGCCAGCTAGAGGAAGTAATTTCATTACCCAAGTTCTGGTTTTTCAAATGTTTTGCACAACTTGACTAAGGCAGTGTTCAGAAGAACTTGCTGGTGCAAGTGGTCTGATTTAAAAAGCCCCAAACTTCAGCTTAAAAGTTTGAGCTTCCCCTGTGCTCTGGTTCTCACTTGTTGTACCCCACTCACTGCTGTGCTGTGAGGGACAGAATAGAGTCTATAAGAATATCTAAATTCCTTAGAGTCTATAAGAATATCTAAATTCCTGATAGCCCAAAGCTGTGGGGAATCATAGAATGGTTTAGGTTAGAAGGGACCTTCAAGATGCATCTAGTTCCACCCTTTCTCCAGGCTGAACAACCCCAACTCAATGCAAGGCAGAGCTGACATCAGCTCAAGGAGATGTGCCTGCTTTTGGCCTCTTGAGTTGGATCAGTTAATTCAGCAGGAAATTAAGTTATATCAGTCAGAAAATGTGAGCTGGACACAGTGTCCCTCTGCTCAAAGGCAGCTCCTTTGGTGAGCAAATAGAAACCCTTGCTTTGCTTTTTGTTTCTACCCTAATGAGAGCTGCAATGAGTGGGATTTCATCCTGCTATTCTCTTCCTTCTTGTTGGAAACCACGGGCCCTGTCTTTCTATTTTGCTGAATTCTCAAGTGGTGGCCTCTCTTTTACACCAGTGAGAAGAATTCCTCCAGAAACTGAGTCAGTGTCCTCCAATGTCTGTGTGTTTCATCTCTGCTATTATTTGTTTAGCAAATTAAATAAAAGGTTTCTTCTGACTTAAAAGTTGACAGTTAGTCTTTCATAGGCTTGAAAAGAAAACAAATGATCCTGGCTGGAACACCTGCCTGCTTTGAGTCCCTGCCCAAGTAGTGTTCTAAGACATGTTGCAACTTCTTCTGATGTAAGGATGTCTCAAACTGCCTTTTGTGTTTTCTCCCTGATGAATCTGTGAAATGATTTGTTACAATAACAGAAATGTTCTCTGTTAATGAGGTCTTGGAAGACTCTTTATGAAAACTCTGGAGTGAGCTGTGAGTGCAAAGAGTTAATCAGAAACACCCTTGTTTGCCCCCCTCAGTTCTGGTTTTAAGCAGCTTGGAAAGAAGTGTTCTGGGGATGCCACAGTGGGTGAGTGCTCAGCTATGTCTTTCTGAGCAATAACGGGGTCAAATGTAGGTTTTCAGTGGATGTGACAGCTTAAGAAAAGCCAAGATCATGTTTCCTGGTGTAGAAGCTGATTCACATACTCGTTGAAGAGCTCTGGCAGTGCTTGAAGTGTCAGAAGGTGTGTGGGGAATGAGAAAACTGCTCTTGAAGAGCTAAGTCTCCTTTTAAAGATGGGTTGGACTTTAATAGTTTTATCAGAAGTGAGTGAATAAAATTTGGGGGGGTTTGTTACATGGGATTTCTGTGCAGGGATTTGTTTTGCTGTGGAAGCAGAGAGCAGGATGTGTTGGTACAAAGGCAGCAGAGACTACCCTGAGCTGTGTTCCCCTCTGTTCAGCTTCAGTTGAGCAGGGGAATGCTGTTCAGAGCACGGGCCATTTGCTGCAGGACACAACTGAGCCACTGAGCAGAGGATAAAATGGGTCTCCCCTCTTCCAGGTCAGAATATTTCTGTGTATCAGATTTGTGCTTTTCAGTGCTTGCTCATCAAGTCTTGTGCAAGATGTGAAGAAGGAAATGAAAGAGGAGCAGAAGCTTTTTTTAGTGTGACCTGCATTTGAATGCCACTTGTCTGCAGGTTTCCTGGCTCCTACAATTCTTCTTTAAGTCTGTGTTCTTCTTTAGGACCCTCTAGAAAGCTTCTGCTGGGTTTGTTTGGGTTTGAAATGAACAATTAGGGTTTTTTGGGGGGAATGTGTGACGTACAGGTTGCTGCATGGTGTGACCCACACAGGGGCTTTCCAAAGATCAAGTCCATCATCACTTCCCTTGCTCTGGCTTCTCAAAACCTGCCTTGCACACTGCAAGTTTCTAAGCTTACCTTTCTCAAGCCTGCTTGAAATTAGTGGATTTAATGGTGTGATCACTTCACTGATCCACATCCTGCTTGCCCTTTCTTCAGGGAGAAGGTTATAAACATTTGGTGCAGATTTTTGTCACTTGTCACCACTTAAGTCCCACCTAAGGCCATACAAAAAACCCTCAAGCCTTGAATAAGGCTGTAGATAAACTGTGGGCTTTATTAAAGGGTTCTGGAGTACCCATGGCTTGGTTTTTCTTTGTGCCAGGGCTGTGTTTTGCTTTTCTCTTCTCCCTCTCTACTTACTATCATAATAGAACAGTTTCTTAGGAGGAAAAATGCCAGCTTGCTGCTTAGCTGGTACCTCATCTCTATAAAAATCAACTGCTTTTCAGTCTGTAATGCTGCATTGTCTGTTTTCACCTTATTCTTTCAGATCAGTCCAAGCAGAAAGTTTTGTTTTCTGCTCTGTTTTTTAGCAGTACTGGGGGAATTGGGGAAAATGCATTTTTGTTTTCCTGTTTTAAATCTGTGGACATTCACAAAGCACAAAGTCTGCATTTTCTCAGTCTTAGAAATTCACGGCCAGGCCTCCCATCAGGCTCTGATGTTGTTGCTTTGGCTGAATGCTGAGTCTCTTGTGCTGCCTTAGCTTTATTTATTTTTTTTTTTCCCCCTGATTTTTTTTTTATTTTATCATTGCTGGCATTGTGAGTGCCCTCCAGACAAAGAGCAGACAATGAAGTGCAGTGAGTGACGTTGGGGGGTGAGGAGAAACTGGGTCAGTTCCAGGCTCGTGCCGAGCATGGGGATGTTATCAATGAGAGGGGCTGAGAGGAGGGCAGCTGCCACAGCTCCTCACCATCACCCACCCCACAACCCACTGGGACAGCAGCACAGTGTGCATTGCAGTTGCTCGTCAAGAATTTGCAGTTTTAAGCTGTCACAATTTTAATTACTCATAGATGAGTTGGAAGTGCCTTTCCAAGGCCATCTGCGGTGAGCAGGGACATCCTGCTCTAGATAAGGTTGCTCAGAGCTTCACAAAGTCTGCCCTTGGATGTCTCCAAGGATGGAGCCTCCACCCCATCTCTGGGCAACCTGGGCTAGTGTCTCATCACCCTCTTGGGGAAGAACTTCTTCCTCATTTCTTCTCTAACCCTGCCCTAGGATTGCAAACCACTGTCCCTCATGCTGTGGCTCCCTGCCCAGGCAAACAGTCCTTCCCCAGATTTCCTGGAGCCCCCTTCTTCCTCAAAATACCCCAGTTTGTGTCTATGACAGCCTTCTCTGTGGCTTTATGGCTCCTGGAACAGAAAGGGGAGGGGGTGTCCATGTGTGTACCAGGCAGGATTGTCTTCTCCAGTGTCTGATACTGCCACCTTCTTCATGAAACCATCATCTTCAAAGTTCCTCCAACCTGTTTATTGCTTATTGGAACTGATGCAATCCTACCAAATGGGACTGTACCTCCAGAATCTCTTAATTTTTCAGGAGCAGGAGGGTAGCTGTGGGTTGTGTGTGGTGTCCTGGGCTTTGCTCTGATGCTTTTGTCACACATGGGGGCATGGAGAGCAGGAGGTACCTGACCCAAGGGTGAGGATGAGGAGGCACATCTGCAGCAGCACAGCTGAGCCTTGCAGCTGATGTGAGCTGAACCTGAAAACAGTCTGCTTTTTCCTCTGTAGGCTTGGAAAAACAGTAAACTGGGCCAATTTTATTGGGAAACTTCAGCAGTCTGTATTATGGATAATGGTCTGATGATGGCTTGTGAGCTTGACAATTAGCTTTCTTCTCAGTGTTGCTATCATCATGTATTTTTTTTCCTCCTGTGACTTGGTTATAAAAGATGTGCTCTCTCTGCTACTCTGGAAGCAGCAGTGGGTGGGGTGAGGGTAAAATCTTAAACCCATGAAATCTCAGCAAGATTCACCATAAAAGAAAACCTGCTGGGAGACGAATGGATGGTGAAAATGTCTCTGTAATCTGGAGCTGAGGGGAAACACCATTTAGGTAAGGCTCTGCTTGCCTGAGAGCAGAGACAAATGAAAACCAAGAAAACCTGTTTGGAGACTGAGGCAGAACAACCCTGAATTTGCAGCTTCTCAGTCACTGAGAACACTTTTGGCAGCAGCTTTGCTGGCCAGAAGAGGCCAGGCAGGACCATCCTGCTCTCTGCTCAGTGGGAGATGCTTCTTGCAGAGAAGACTGGGATTTGGCCATTCTCCAGCATTTTACCACTAGTCAGGTGTTGCAGAAAGAGGGATTCAGGGAAAAAAAATGCCATTTTCAGTTTTCATAAATCTATTCTTAAAGTGTGTTAAAGCAGCACAGCGTGTAGGCACAGGTTTTAAATCAGGTAGGGTTAGCATTATAAAATAAAAGAAAGACCTGTTGGACCAGTTAAAATCTGAATGAGGAGAGTTACTGGCCTGAGCACTTGGAGTTAAGAGTTTTTTTGTTAATGCTTAATCAGCATTTGATAGCTCTAATTGCCTCTGGAAATCCCAGCAGAGTTTTCTCCTGGAGGTTGGTGGAGCTGGTTTGTGTGGGGCAGTGAGGGACCAGGAGGTGGAAAGCAGGAAGTGTCTGTTTGATTTTCCATCCATCTGTAAATAAAAAAAAATGAAGAATGACCAGATCCAGCTTTGAGAAGTGGGACCAAAGCAAGCAAAGCACACGTGAGGCTCACACACAGTTCTTTTGTTCCCTTAAAAGCTCTCCTACACAACCCACCCATGTACTTGGAGGCTTATCTTTTCCAGTCCATGCCTTCCAGAGCCACGGTTTCTAATTGAAATAACTTTAAACACCGGGCTTGTGCCTTAATCAAATCCCAATTTCCATCCTAATGGAGCTCAGCAGACGTGAACAAACAATTATTGTAGCAAATGAGAGGTGACATTTCCTTGTATTAAAAGCTAAAAGAGGTTCAGATCTCCACCTGGCTGTGTAAATGCTGAAATCTAACCTCTAGCTATAGTCTCAGCTACTGAAAGAGCAGCTTCATGTATCATCAGCCTTTACCCAGTGCTGTGTCTCTTTAGTGAGGATAAATGAAGTCCTTGCAAACCAGAAGAACCCAGACTTTGATAATGAGTGATTTCACTCACTGAGTTTAATCTCTTTATCAAAGCTCTCTCCTGAATGAGAACACATTTTGGAGGTTCTATTTAAGGCTCTGCCTTCTCATCTGCACCTTTGACAAGGTGAAGTGCCCAGACATGAAGGGTTTGTGTCACCAGGGGTTTGTCTGTTACAGTCAGGAACATGTGGCTCATAAACTGAGGGCAATTTTCTGTCTGGTTCTGCTTTAGGAGAGATGTGGCTTTCTAGGGTGCATTTTTGCACTGAAAATGAGCTGTAAAAAACATTTTCAAGGCTGGTTGGGCCCTGTATTGGAGTGAAGTGATGAGTGCTGGGAAATGCCTGGCATTCAACACGGAAATGGCAAAATCTGGAACAAAAGCTTTCTGTGAGAGTGTCAGCAACCACCTTGAAAACTCAGCATTTCCCTGGGTGAAACTTTGATTTTTCTATTAGTCAAAAATCTCATCTGTTTAATCACCCACTTAGAAAAATATTTGGCAATTAGAGGAGGTGAAGGTTTCATGTTTGTGTTTGTTAAAGGGTTTTTTTTTTTATAATCTTGCCTGCTGTTTGTGATGTCTGAATAGTTAAATTTCCAACTGGTTGGTAAGTTTTTCTTTTAAATGTCAAATGACAGGCTCACAGTTAGCTTTGCTGAGACTCCTCCTGGGTGAGTGACTCAGGGACAGGTTCTGGTGTCTGTTTGTCCCAGCCCATGGGCAGGCAAAGCAGGATTGGTGCTTTAACCACCACCAGACAGTAAGTTTTATTTGAATTATATATTAAGCTTAAAGAACTGATACTTGATGTGAGCCTGAATTCAATTTTTCTTCTCTTTTTATACAAGATAATGGAGTTTCTTGTTTCCTGTGGCCAATTTGTGTCTCTTAATCAACTGTGTCTTGAGTGAAGAGTTACCAGGGAGTCCATAGTTACCAATATCCAACAAACATTGGAGCACACTGGTTGTTTTTTAGGGCAGAAACACACAATTTTGTTGTGAATTCTCCCTGAATTTCATTGTAATTAACAGGAAAAGGACACGGAGGACGGTGGATTCACCTTGTGGAAGTGCTTTGAGATGATGAAGAGACTGATGCCAAAGTGCTGCTTTCTCACACTGCTTCAGCTTCCTCATTTTCTCCAAGTTTATCCCACCTATTGTGCAAAAAACTCCAACTGCTGCTCTTGGCAGGGTTTTACCTGCCTTCCCAGTAAATGCCAGAGGAATTTAATTGCTTTAAAATGAGATTTCAGCTCTGCTCAGCTCTGTGCTGTGGCAGAGCAAAGGCTGCACCTGACTGTTACAAGAAAAAGGAGCCTTTTATGTTACAATTTGTGATGTGAATCATCCCACTGCTGATGTAACTCCTCGCACCCTACCTGAGCCACAAAGGGGCTTTTATTTCTATTTTTTTTTTCCCTTCTCCAGCAGTTGTTGATGCAGTTAAGAGAGTGGGGGGTGGGTGCTGTGGCTGCTGCTTCTGTTTCTTAACAATGCTGGAAACACAACCTGTCTCTGCTCCAGCAGCTGGTGGGAAAAGCCAGGTTTTGGTGCTGCTGGAGGTGATGGTTTAAGGCACTTTCTTCCTCCTCATCCCATTAACAATGAGTTGTGGGGGATCCTAGACTTCAGGGACACAAGTGAGACTGGTGTTTTTGAAACTCTGCTGTTCTTTTGAAAAATTGTAAATCTTAGATAGGTGAGAAAATAGTTTTTATTTACCTCAGGCCTGGCTGTGTGTTCAGTGATCACTTGCATTTCAGGATGGTTGGTGATGTGGTGTTGCCCTGCTGCTTGCTCTGGTGTCCCCATGTTCTCATGAATCCTGTTCTGCTGCTCCTGCAACTTGCCTGGCTTGAGATGTTTTCATTTTTTCTGATGTTTTGACTTAAAAAAATAAGCTCTGGGATGGAATGCTTGGCAGGGCTGTGGAGACTGGCACCTCTCCTCTGCATCCTGCCTCTCCTACGTTGCACTAGGCAGAGTGTCTCATGGGTTCTTTACAGATTTCCTCCTTCTTTTATGTATGTATTTAGCCTCTGTGGGCTGCTGCCTTGGCCAGCTGATGTTCTTTCTCTGCTCTGGGAGATTTGATCCAGGGCAAGAGGATGGTGACAAGAGGTGGCCTTTGCTCTCAAGTGGGGGTTCCTGAGCTGCCACCTGCTGTTGTGTCTTGTCCAGGTGCCAATACTAAAAGAATGTGCCAGCTTTTTATTTTCTCAAAGAGCTAGTCTGAAGAAAAACCAATACTAGAGCTGGATTTTAGTGCAGCATCAGGTAGGAAGCCTGTTATCAATATCCTATAACAATTAGTGGGTGTATGAGGACAGCTGCCATTGGGACAGCGTGGTGACTGGCTTTATTAGGGCTGATCATATCATTGGAGCTCTGAGCTGTGACCTGTGTCTTGGTTTAGCTCAGACAAGTGTTTCAGGAAGGCAACAAGTGGAATTGCAGCTCATTTTTTGGGGTTGTAAGCTGTGACTGAGGGAATGCACACCTGTATTTTAAGTTTTCTTTTGGAGTTTTCTTCCTTCTCACTTTTTTCAGATGGGCGTGTTTCACTTTAAACCACTTCTTTTTTAGAAAAACCTGAATGACTGGCTTCTGGCATTTGATAGATGGAACTGATATTAAAAAATACCCTTGGAATAAAATTGTACTTTTTCTCATGCTAATGAGGTGTGACAGTGTGCTGATAAGGAGGCAGAACTCTGGCAGATGCAGGAGCTACATGTTTGCAGATGGTGACAGGTTCTTGTGAAGGATGTGTTCAGGTGGAGAAAACTCCACAGGAGAACTTTAACTAGAAAGGCAAAACAGCTTCATGGATTTAGTAATGGTTTTACTGGTAGTTCTGTGGAAATGGCTTGAAATCAGGCTGGACTTTTGTGCTGGTCAAGCAGGGAGTGATGGGAGTGGAAATAGGATCCTGGGTTCCTTCCCAAGTGTTTTTTTGTTGAACTTTGGTTCTGAGAGAAGTGAACCAGCAGTTCTCAGAGCCCCAGGAGAAGTAAATGGGTAACAGTGTGATGATGGCTGCTCTGTGGTCTTTTTCCTGGGATGTTTTTTCCACGGATGACTGAAGGAATTATGTCCCAAGCACTGGAATCCCAGACCCCTGTCTGCTAGAACCACACACGTGCAGTTTGAAGTGAGGAAGTGCTCTCAAACGAAGCATTTTTGAACGGGCTGAGTTATCTACTGAGCTTCAGTGATGTTTTCCGTGGAGGGTGATTGATGTGATTGATGTGTGTAGAGAGAGCTGTAAGAATAACTAACCCAGAGGCTGTTTTGCTCCTGGCAGAGCTGCGCTGCACACCGGGGGAGTTCGCCTGCCGCAGCGGGACCATCCAGTGCATCCCTTCCACCTGGCAGTGTGATGGCTGGCCCACCTGTGAGGATGAGAGTGATGAAGTGGACTGTCCAGGTGAGTAAAGCTGAGATCACTCCACCCCAGCATCAACCTGTTGTGCAGGAGCAGCAGCAGCAGCACTGGGACTCCTTCATTTCACTTCCTTATTTTTCTTTGAATGCAGAGATTGTTTGGTAAGGCTGTACCTAACTCTTGGCTGGTGGGGACCCCAACCTTGGAGACATCCAGGGCCAGGATTGCTGAGGCTCTGAGTGACCTCATCTAGTGCAGGATGTCCCTGCTCACTGCAGATGGCCTTTGAAAGGCCTTTCCAGCTCAGTGCAATGTATGATGCTATTATGTACCCATTACTGACAAACTTTGAGTTGATTTCTCTTCACTCAGTACCTGGAGGGAGCTACAGAAAGGCTGGGGGAGGACTTCTGAATAGGATATGTGATGGAAGGACTAAGAATAATGGATGTAAATGGAAGAGGGGAGATTCAGGCTAGATATAAGGAAGATATTCTTTACAGTGAGGGTGGTGAGACACTGGAAGAGGTTGCCCAGAGAGGCTGTGGATGCCCCCTCAATCCCTGGAGGTGTTTAAGGCCGGACTGGATGAGGCATTGAGCAACCTGGTGTAGTGGGAGGTGTCCCTGCTCATGGCAGGAGGTTGGAACTGGATGATCTTGAAGGTCCTTTCCAACCCAAAGCATTCTCTGATAGGCTCTGAATCTGCTACTGTTGCTACAGAAGAGGAGAACACCACACATAAAGAACACTAGAGGGGAAAAATGATGGACAGCATAGAGAAGGAAAGTATTCCACTTGATGAAAAGAGTAATTAGATAAGTAATTGGTGAAGAGGCTGTGCTCAGTGAAAGAGCCTGAGCTGGGTGTGGTGGTTGTGAAAGAAGTGGGATATTTGCAGGGTAATGTGAGGAGTGTAGCCAGCAAACCAGAGGAACTAGAACGACTGGTGTAGGATGTAAAAATCTCTTTTATACCTGGAACAAAAAGTCGGTGGGATTGCCTTGTGACCTGGAGGGGGTGTTGAAGGACATGTGCTCTTCAGCTGTCAGGCTGGGGTGTGTGTCAATGGTCTGTTGGGGTAGGGAAAGAAATAGCAGGAAGGAAAATAAGTCTGTGGCCAGAATAGGTTTGGAAGAGCTTGGTTTTCTTACTTTGGGGAAAGCAAAGCATTTGGGACTGATCACAGGAGTGACCAAGTCTCAGGATGTTGTTTAGGGAGCTGCTCCTGCTGTAATGTAGTAACACATAGTCACACTCAGCAGTGGTAACTTTCTTCTTTTCTCACTGAATTAAAAAGAAATGATGCAGCTTTAAATTTAGAAAACAGCTCTGGGTTTAGATGAGCAATTGTGAGATGATTCAGCTGAATTTAAGTACTTCTTAATTAAGGTTCTTATTTCAATAAAAGCCAGGGGAACGCTAAAAGAACTAGTTAGTGAAGCCACCAGCACTTGTGAAACTTGGAGAATTAAAATATCTTGAAATTAAAAGGTATGAAATGTCTGAAGTGTGGAAGGAAAGCTTGCAACACAGGCTCTGAATCATAGAATGGTTTGGGTTGGAAGGGGCCTTCAAGAACATCTAGTTCCAACCCCCTGCCATGGACACTGCAGGACACTGTTGTTTAAATTAATCTTTTTTAGGTCTGATTTAATTCATGTTGGTAAGAAAGCTCCTGTTGAAGTAAGAGAATCATTATATAATAAATCACAGCTCTCTTCAGAATGAACATTTTCTTTTAAAACCATGGAATTCCTTTCAGTGCCAAAGCTGTGGTGTGCAAGGTGCTGATCCCTCTGCCCTTCCCACTAGGTAGACAAATGAGCATGGAATGTGCAGCAGGGATTACCCTCAAATCATCCCTACTGGACTAAAACCTTTGGCTCTTTGCTCTTCTGAGCACCCTAAAAACCACCAGGAGGGTGTTTGTAGCCTGTGCCCCAAGCTCTCCTCTGCATAAGCTCATGAAATTTGTCTACTGTTCCGTACCAGCAGTCATTGAGCCTAAAAATAGTTGATCCCAAAGTGATGTCTTCTGTCAAATGGCAGAAAGGAATATTAATATCTTAACCAGGGACTTTTACAAATGGGAATTTATGAATTCTGCTGGCTTCCTCTTAGCTTTTCTATGCAAGGAATGAAAGTAGTAACATAACTTTCTCACTTTTATTAAAGCTTTGGGTTTAAACCCATAAGAAGAAGGCTTTGCAGTTTGCTTGTTGAATTTCCAGCTTTGTTTCTACTGGAATATCAGAACTTCTCCAGATATCCCACCTTCTTTCCAGACTGGTCAAAGCCCACATTCAGCAGCACAGTTGGGGTAGGGCTGGGCTTTTTTCCCATTTTATTCTGTTGCCACAGGCTTGATGTTTGCTTCTGTGGAAGACACAGACCTCTTAGTAGAGTCATGAGATGGTTTAGGCCAGGAGGGACATGTTAGCATCTTTATTGCCCTAGAAAGACTTGTCATCCTTGCTTTTCTTAGAGGCAAAAAAAAAAAATCAGGTCAAATAGGAACTATTTAATACTTGAAGAGCACCAGTTTATTAAGTTCACCTTTTTTTGGTGGAAGGAGAAGTGACTGGTGGTGGCTGCTTTCTGCCTCCTCAGCTCTGCCCAGCTCCAGCTGACACTGGGGAAGGAGTGAGCCTCCTGCTTCTGGGTGGGGATGGACTGAACTCCCTTCTGGGTTGATCCCTGTAGCTATTTTTTAAAGCATCTGGCTTAAATTCCATCAGTTGAGGATGTTGGTCCAAGTAACCCTTTCTGAAGCTCTCCTGGTGAGACCTGTGAAGTCCTGCTTTGGTGATCTTCTACTTGAATTGTTAAATCCTCGTGGGCGTCGTGTTTAGCTGGGGAGGGTCAGCCATATGGTGTTGCATCTGCTCTCACTTCTGAAAGGGAGCTAATTCTTGGGGCATTTGGTTCTTACTGGTCCTTGGGGTTTAGCTGTTACCTTTTAATGCCACAGGAGAGTAGAGCTCCCGGTGCTGAGCTCCCTTCACCTTTGCTAAAGCATCCTCCCTTCGTTAGTGTTATTTTTAAAGCCTGGCTGTAATTAAAGGTTTTGCTTTTTCAGCCTCTGTGTAAATACTGCTGCTGAACCATAAGGATTAAGAGCAACCAAAATCTAAATCTAAAAATAGACTGGCCTTTAAAGTAATAAAAAAAAAATCTTTGGTGATCTTCTCTGTCAAATTGTTTTACCCTTTGGTGTCCCTTGAAACGTGCTGCAGCTCAATCTCCTGGCACTAACTCAGGGATAAATAACAAATGCTGATGGTGAAGGGGTGGAATCATTCCTGCAAGGCCCTGGGAGTGTATTATGTGCAGCCATTTCTTAATGGGTGATCTCTACAGACGTGTAATTCCTGGGATAACCTGATAATTAAATATCCCTCCCTGATCCCATTAACCCAGGGTAAACTGCGTCTGCTCCAGCCAGACGAAGGCTGAGCTGCTCTGTTCTTCCTCTGCTCTTCCTCACCTCCAGCTCCTCATTATTTTTGCTCTGGGCTGCTGAGATTTATTCCAAGGAGCACATTGGTTGATAGCAGCTCTTCCAGAGAGGTTTTTCCCTCTGGGAAATACACCAAAGAGTCTCCAAATCAGGCTTTGAACTCTCATGAAATCACTATATGAGCCTCTTGCTTTTTTAAACATAGTCTGGAAGGAGGAAGTTTTATTGGCATAGTTGTGAGTATATTCCAGGCTGATGTGGTTAAACCTGTTGAAGGCAACTCTCTATCTCCTCTTTATGTGGGAGTGTGCCTGGTTTATTTGGTTGAGCTGGGCTAAATAGAGCTAATCAGCTTTAAAGGAAAATAAGCTGATTTTTTATATAGGAATGAATGTCTGTGTTGCTCTTTGTGCTGGTTAAACTCTTACTACCTTTAATAATATCTAGTAGCATTAAATGACATCCTAGTAGGTATTTCTAATGCTTAAATTCTTGGGTTCTTCATTTTTTCTATTCTTAAGGTTAATCTCTTGTTTCCAGGTTAGTCTTTCTGCTTCCTCCTCTGCCTCTTTCTCAAAGGTTTCTGAGAAACTTAAGTGTAAATGAAAAACCTTGTTCTTCTGGCTGAAGATAGATTTCTTTTCCTGGTTTTGATTTTGTCCTAGGTCTCAGAGAATGCATCAGGAAATGTATTAGAGAAGTTATTTTATATCCTTTTACACACAGCCATGAAAGGAAGGAGCTGGAGAGCTGCTCAGATGCACTGGGGGTGATGCATTTGCTACAGCAACTGAAATGATGAGGGTTGAGCCCCGTGTCCAACTGCAGGCTGCTGAGAATCTGCCAGAATATTTAGCTTACTCTGCAGGGCTCATGTAGTAGCTTGTTGGTTCTTTTCAGTCCTAGATATTTTGTTACACACTCTGTAAAATGACCAGGCTGTTACACTTCACCTGCCTGTGCTACTTATCACACATGTGACGCATTGAGACGCTGAGAAGGTTTGTTGAAATAAAAAGGGGTCTTTACTTCCATCTTCCAGCAGTGCTGACTGTTGCTTCTGCTCCTCAGGCCTGACAGGGGACCAGAGAACTTACCATGGGAAGGAGAATGTGGACTCCAGGCACGGCAGAAGGAGAGGAGCAGAGACAACCCGTTTCCACACCGTCAACGTGGCCCAGCCCGTCCGCTTCAGCAGTAAGTTGCAGACTGGGGAATCTGGGCCATCCTTCTGCTCATTAATTCATTAATCTAGCAATTTAGGCTGGCTTTTTTGGGTTTTTTTCCTAAGAGATTTTTTTTTTTTCCCCTGGATGAGGCACTGAGCAACCTGGTGTAGTGGGAAGTGTCCCTGCCCATAGCAGGGGGGTTGGAACTGGATGATCTTGAAGGTCCCTTCCAACCCAAACCATTCTATAATTCTCTTATATCTTTTTTATCAGATTTTATTGATTTTATTGAGAGGAAGCATCCACAGCACTTCACACTGTCACATTCTTCCATCCTAAAGAGCCACTTTGTTTTCCCAAAGCTCCACAACCCCCCGTGGTCTTCAGTGATTGCCTGGGAGCAGGGTTATGTGAATACCCAGAATACTGCTGTGATGGTTTGCAAAAGTAGGCTGAAAACACCCCAGCCCTTTGGGTGTATTGCTGACCAGCAAAGAGAGAGACAGAGTCATTAAATTGGCCACCTCTGGCTTTTTCTTCCTGCTTCTTGCTGCTTGTGTTGACTTGGATTGATCGAGCCAATTGGGTTTATAAAGATGTGCAGGGAAATGCCTTGCACAGCAGACCAGCAGGCTTAATGGAAGATTTTAAAGGCTGTCACGCTGCAAGGGAACATTACTGGGAGTTACATCTTTTTTAATACCTTTCAAAAAACTTCATGAGAAGCTGTAGTTAAGCCTTTTGTGTTGCACACACCCCCCCAGGGAGGTGTTGTGTGTCCCCATCCCAAGCGATTAAGCGTTTCATTGCTATTAACTGTTGAGAACACATCACCTTGAAGATCCTAATTTGGGGGGAATCCTTTCCCTTCTCTTCTCCATGTTTCCTAGGAAAGTGCCCAACAGGGTGGCACCACTATGAGGGCACAGCCAGCTGCTACAGGATGTATCTGAACGGGGAGAACTACTGGGATGCAGTGCAGACATGTCAGAGAGTCAATGGCTCCCTCGCCACCTTCACCGCCGACCAGGAGCTCCGCTTCATCCTGGCCCAGGAGTGGGATTTGGAAGAGAAAACCTTTGTAAGGAAGGACCAACCCAGGTGAGTGGGAAGGGGAAGGCAGAGGAGGAATGGTTTCTGTGTCACACAGATGCCTCTTGGCTCAGAAAATCATGGAATTGTAAAGTCATAACTTTTTTTTTAGGTTCTGGGTTGGCTACCAGTATGTCATCACCAGTCGCAATCACTCCCTAGAAGGGCACTGGGAAGTAGCCTATAAAGGTAGGCCTCTCTAATTAGTACTTAATTAAATGACCCATGGAAACTGGCTTAAAGCACTGATGTTACTCAAAAGAGTGGTACTTCCTTCAGGGATAAAGTTGAAATAGTGTTGAGGAGGTGCTTTGCTTCAGAAGAGTGTGATACTCCATACCCAGCCTTATTTTCAAGTGTAAGAAGTTTTGTATTTTCTCACTTTGGTGCCTCATGGAAAGAACCAAGAGAAAATTTTACTAATACCCAGTTTGTATGAGAAACTTGCCTGTTAATGTGATGGATATCACTGCCTCAATGTCTTCAGTTGCAAAGCGAGCAGCTCCCTCTGCTGAATATACGATGTTCCTTCACCTTTTATTTTTTCCTAATTCACTTGATGGATTAGTTAATCTTAAAATCATTATTTGAGCTCTTAGGTGTAGAATTTAACATCTGAAAGCTCTACTTGGTGTAGGTAATGGAGGATTTAAAGCAAAGAGGGGTGTTTTTTTTTAAGCTTGTTTAATTTGATCTATTATATACATACTGATATGGAAATGGATCAGCTGCTTTGAGTAAATGTTCTTCCAGTTTGCTGAGAGGGTTACTCATGTGGAAACATGAAATTTGCCAAGAATCTGTTGATAAACCCACTCTGCTCAGGCTGTAGTTGCCCAAAGTATCATGATTGAGGATGGGTTTTTCTGAAGTGATCTCTGGTGTGGGAAACAACATGATGCTGAGCCCTCACTGGTGGGAACCCATCACAATATGTTCTTTTTAACCATGAGGTGAGCTGAAAGGACCAGTAGCCCATCCCAGCAGCCTGGTGTTGCTCTGGATGACTGGGACAGACCTGCTGGAAGCTTGGAGCAGCAAGTGAAAGATGGGTGTAGGTTGTTGCTCAGTGGTACTTGAAGGGGTGTGTTAAGAACCAGCAGGAAAAAATCCCTTGGGACTAGGGCAAGCAGCTCATGGAAGGATCAGAGCATCCCTCCTGCTGGTGCTGAGTGACAGAATTACCCAATCCTTTGAAAACAGCAGCCTCTGCTTTTGTGAGTCACCCCTTCCCTCCCCACTCCTTCCCATCCCCCGGAGGAATGCTGCTAATGCAAGCTGAAGGAACTTGTGGTGGGGTTGGAGTGATGCTCACCCACAGGCTGCTCATATCAATGCTTCTTCTTCTAGGCTCTTCAGAAGTGTTTCTACCCCCTGACCCTATCTTTGGTACGGCAATGTCTGAGAATGAAAACGTCCTTTGTGCCCAACTTCAGTGTTTCCATTTCCCCACCCTGAGGCACCACGGTTTGCACAGCTGGTACGCTGAGAACTGCTACGAGAAGTCCTCTTTCCTCTGCAAAAGGAGTAAGTTGGTTTTAGTTCAGTGTCTTTCTTCCAAAGTTCATGTGACAAACTACCAAACAATGTGGGAAAAACACTTAGTTATCCTTTCCACCTTTTGCTCAGTGAATTTTTAAAAAAATAATTCATAGACTGGTTTGGGTTGGAAGGGACCTTAAAGGTCATCTAGTTCCAACCCTCCTGCCGTGGGCAGGGACATCTCCCACTACACCAGGTTTCTCAGTGCCTCATCCAGCCTGGCCTTAAACACCTCCTGTTGAGAGTGTTTTTCAGGTTGGGGCCAGAGGTTGGAATTAGATGATCTTCCAGCCTTCCATTCTATGATTTTCCAAAGTCCCAGGGAAGAGTGAAGCTTGAACTTCTGAGACCATTTGCTTTCCTGTGTCTGTGAGAGGCTTCCTGAAAGAGTGTTAATTCCTTTAAGTACTTGCAACTCCCTTTGTCAATTTTGAGCAGTGAATCATCCCTGTGTGCCTCCAGACTAATCCATTATCTTCCCTGCTCCTCCAGATCCCTTTTCAGAGCTGCTTTAATGTGAAGGTCTGGCTTTTAACTGGTGTTATATTTACTGATGTTTACAAATCACTTAATGTAATGGGGCAAAGAGGACTGTGCCTGGCAGGCTCACAGCCTCTGGGTGTGTGCTTGTGTTGCAGGCCAGACCTGCGTGGATATCAAGGACAACATCGTGGATGAGGGCTACTATTTCACTCCCAAGGGCAACGATCCCTGTTTGAGCTGCACGTGTCACAACGGGGAGCCTGAGATGTGTGTGGCTGCCCTGTGTGAGAGGCCCCAGGGCTGTCAGCAGTACAGAAAGGACCCCAAGGAGTGCTGCAAGTTCACCTGCTTAGACCCAGGTGAGAGCTGACCCCTCCAATTTCACTGAATCCCATCAAGAAAATCCCCTGGCTGGGCTGGGTTATCTCTGGGTATCGCCTGGAGAGGATGATGTGTGTTTTCTGTGCCTTGACGTGGCTGGGTACAACCCCCCTGTGGGGGGAGAGATCTCAAATAGCAGGAAATGAAACACTTCAAAATCTGGCTAAAAATAATCAGTCCTTGGTGCTGCTTCTGTGGGAAAAGCTGGAGCTTGTTTTCTGCGTGGAGATTGAGGCTCCTGTGGATTTTTTGGTGCCTTGCATGCTTCCTTTGTTGGTTTTGGCTCCCACGGGAGAATAAAAAAGAGATTTTTCTCTTGATGGACTAGTTAAGCACCTCCTGGCCTTGAACAATTTGGTGTGTGGGGATCAGGAAGCCAAGTTTTTAATTGGGAGTGTTTCAGGGAGTATAAAAAGGAGCAGCAGCCTCAGCTGAGTTTGAGCTGTTTGTCAGTCACCATCAGGGGATGTGGATTGTGTGGATCTGTCTTTCTGTAGAGACTTGAGAAAAGAAATGGATCTTACTGGGAATTGGCTGTGAAGGCAACCAGGTCCTGGAGCAGATTGTGTGTGGTGTCTCCACCTGCAGGGATATTAATGCCCAGTTGGACTCTGTCCTGGGCAACCCTCTGTGACTGGTGAGCTTGGGCAGAGGTTGGACCAGATGATCTCAGGGCATCAGCCCTTGTGTGATACTGATATTGCCCTGTATTTTAAAAGAACTGAATTTCTCAGAGTACATGGAGAAGCTGTTGTTCAGAACTCTCCTCTGCAGCTTTTCTTCTTTGCCTTAACCACAGACACATCAATAAAAGCCACTGGCTGTTCTCTGCCCTCACTCGTGTTCATTCTGAGGGTTAAGGGGAGCAGATGTTTGTGGTGAGAGTCACAGGTTGGTTGGTGAAAGGCTGAGGGAACAGCAGGAGGTTTCCTCCCACTCTTATCAGCAGAGTTAAGACTTTGTCTTCACTTTTATTTATCTTCAGGAACAGTGTCAGCAGTGCATCATCCTGCAGACAGGATCAGGTGACCCGGGATAACCTTGGGTTGTGCTCTTGAATCCTTATTGCTGTGGCTCTGAGCTATTCCATCACCACTGGTGGCAAGAGTGTATTTTGCCACGTCCCTTCTGATCCTTAAGCCCTTCCTTCTGCAGGGAGGCTAAAGAAAGGGGAGATGTTTCATTAGATTCTTGCCTGAGGTGCTCTGGTTTATTTAGTTAACTCTATTTCTGAGAGAAGAATCATCAAACAAGCACTTGTCAAACTTCCTTCATAATGAAGTTACTTCAGCTGCTGGTAAACACTGGGATTCTTAAATGAAGTGTTTAGTTTGTCCTGGTGGGTGTTTATAAATGGCTCCCCTGGATGACAAAATTAATTACCTTCTTTAATCTGTGTGTATTTGTCTTTGTCCACTTCTTACATGTGTCTTCCCTAAACCCTGCTGCAAAGGGAAGAAAACAGTTTACTAATCAACAGCCAGTCAATTAATCACTCAAAGAGTGTTTGGGGAAAATAAATCCTGCTGCTGGGCTGGCAGGTAATCAGCTCTGCTGGTGTGAGGGGGTGAGGGATGGCTGGACCCCGGTGCTGAGCAGTGGTGAGGAGGGGGCTGGCAGCAGGGGGAGTGTTTGGGTGGTGGGAGGAAGTTGAGCAATCACAGCTCCCTTCTCAGCAAAGATGCTTTCCCTCACTTGGCTGGAGATGAATAGCAGAGGGAAATCTGTCATGTGCTGCTGCTAAACCCGAGGTGATGTGTCTGTCACCGCTCTGTGGATGCGGTAGGAAATCATTTAGACAGACCTGTCTAATTACAGGCTTCTAATAAGCAAAATAAACCACTTGGAAAGAGCTGGTGGCACAGAAGCTCCTCTAGTGGCCAAACTGATGCATTCCAGGGCATTATCCCCCTCTGAGGATGAAGCAGCCCAGAGGTAATCATCTTTGATTTTGTGTGGGCTGGGAATCTCTTGGCACTGAACCTTGCTCTGCACAACCTGCATCTTTCTCTCTTCGTTAGGTTAAAACTTCACTTGTTAGTAGTTGATTAAGACAAACAGTTTGACATGAGGAGCTCTGTCAGGCTGAAGCAGAGAGGTCCAGGATGTTCCAGAAAGTCCAAGAGAACACGTGCAGGTTGGGCTCTCTGCCTACAAGCCTGTGTGGTGCTTGCCTGTGTACACATTCTGCTCAAGTCACTCAAGGCAGTCATTAGCACTAATTAGTGCTGTTTGAGAGCTCAGTGTTAGAGGAGGAGCAGCAGCAGGTCCGTGGTGGTTGGGGTTGGGTCTGTGGCTTTGTCTGTTTGAGAAGGTTTGACAGTGCAGAGGCTTTTGTAGCACTCAGGCAGATGGAGAAGGTGTGATGTTCCCTCTCTGTGGAGTGCACCATTAAATGAATTTCTTGCTGCCAAATAGCAGTCAGTTAGCTGCCTGCCTTAACCAGCTAGAAACTGGGTGGAATTTGCTGTTACTATGTGTCCTAACAAGTCAGGATTTGTGAGGTTTTCTGTTTGCTTTTGTAGGGAATCTGGTACAACCTCCACTGCAGTTTGCACTATTGAGAGAGCTCTTAGGGGTGCAGAAGAGGAGAGGTGGGCAGGGTCTGAAGAGAAGTGACACTTTGGTGTTTGGGGGACATGATTTCATACCTTGTGTCCTGCAGCAGCACCCAGGGTCATGCAGCCTCTTCATCCCTTTGTTACTGAGCTTTTTAATGAGAAACTGGTGCAAAGAAATGAGTAGAAAACTCTGTGCTGTAACTTCCCAGGTCTATTTTGTGTTCTGCCACTTGCTGCAATTCTAGGAAAAGATTTAATTCCTGTTTACCTCCTTCTCCTCAGTTCCTGGAGGATGATTGTCACCCCGATTCACCTTTTTAAGGTATTTTTAGTTCCTATCACTTAATGGTGTGCTGATGCAGGTACAGGTGGAATTTAGGCGACCATCTTCATAAGAAGAACAACATTTAGAGATACTCTTTGAAATGTAGAGGTTAAGATGACTAGAAATAGGGGTAGGTTGTGGATGTGCCAGTTCTGGGGCTTTTCCCCAGAGTTTCCAACCTCTATGGTGCAAGAGTAACCACAGCAGGGAGAAGAGATGTGCAGAACACCCTTCCCCCTTCCTTCTTCCTGTTTGCAGAGCCCTGGAGCCTTCAGCATTTTGTCCTTTTTGTTGCTTAAGATGTCCCTTCCAGTCTCTGACATGCTGTGATTGTGTGAACATTCTGATCCTACAATGGACAGATAAATGGTGTGATGATTCAGAACTTTCTCACCCTCATGACACAGGAGCTGAGTGTGAGCCCAGCCCCATGAGCCTCCTCTCCCCATTTCTCTCTCGGTAGTAAAGAATAATGAGTTTTGAGTGAAAGTAACAGAACTCTTTGCTGTCTTTTTTTTTTTTTCCTGGCAGATGGGAACAGTTTGTTTGACTCCATGGCAGGTGGGATGCGTTTGATTGTCAGCTGCATCTCCTCCTTCCTCATCCTCTCCCTCCTGCTCTTCATGGTCCATCGGCTGCGGCAGAGGCGGCGAGAGCGCATCGAGTCCCTCATCGGAGCTAACCGTGAGTGCTCCTGCCTGTGAGGACTCAGTCAGTGTCCTCCACAATAAAGACACCAAAAGGAAATAGAAATCTGTACAAACCACCAGTGGGAGGGTGGTGGTAGGTTCTGCTCAGCTCTGTGGACTGGTGGTGATTCCTACAAGAGCACCTACAGAGCCATAAAGATGATTTAGGGGATTGGAGCATCTCCTTTCTGAGCTGAGGGAGCTGGGGCTCTTTAGAGGAGACTGAGGGGTGACCTTGATAATGTTTATAAAAATATGGAAAGGGTGAGTGTCAGGAGGATGGAGCCAGGCTCTTCTCAGTGACATCCAATGATAGGGGCAAGGGGTGCAAGTGGAACACAGGAGGTTCCACAGAAATAGAAGTAACTTTGTGTTACTCTATTTCTACTTGTAGGGTGAGGGTGAGAGAAGAGAGAGGCTGCCCAGAGATGGTGTGGGGTCTCTTTCTCTGGAGACATTCAAACCCCACCAGGACACCTTCCTGTGTGACCTGATCTGGGTGTTCCTGCTCCAGCAGGGGAGTTAGACTTGATGATCTCTCCAGGTCCCTTCCAATCCCTGATACTCCTGAAGTTGTGCTTCTTTTGAAGGATGATATTCAAGGAAGAAAACTTTTAATACCAACATTTATCATGTGCCTCATGCCATTAATTGGCAGGTCAATGTATCTAAAGGTGAGAAGTGACATGGTCTTGGTAGCTTCTTAAAACTCAAAACTTTTTAGCTGATAGGGGAAAGTATCTTCTCTCTATTTGTGGTCCAGATCTGCAAGACCTTCTATGTGTGAATGTTCTCCTTATTTTAAAGAGGGTCAGGTTCAAATTTAGCTGTGGGACTGGGAGCAGGTGGGGCTGGGCAGCCTTGTGTCATTTGCACAAATTACAGAGACTTTTTTAGGTCTTCAGGAGACACAAATTCCTTGGGTGTGAAAAGGTGGGAAAAGGTTGAGATCTGCCTAAAAGTGAAGTAGAAAACACTGGATAAAGTCACTTATTTCTTGTTCTTCTCTTGAATCAGTGCACCATTTTAACCTGGGCCGCAGGATGCCCGGCTTTGATTATGGCCCTGATGGGTTTGGAACTGGCCTCACCCCCCTGCACCTCTCAGACGATGGGGAAGGAGGGGCATTTCATTTCCACGACCCCCCCCCACCCTACACAGCCTACAAGTACCCAGACATCCCGCACCCTGATGACCCACCTCCTCCCTATGAGGCTTCTGTCAATCCAGATGGGATCCTTTGTTCCACTCCAGGTAATTACTTTTCTTTTTCCCCTCTTTCATTCTGGATAGAGGGTAAGTCATAGAATCATAGAATAGTTTGGGTTGGAAGGGACTTCAAAGATCATAGAATTCCAAGCCCCCCTGCCACTACACCAGGCTGCCTTGTCCAGCCTGGCCTTAAACACCTCCANNNNCCCCTGAGCCTTCTCTTCCCCAACTCCTTCAGCCTGTCTTCATAAGGCTCCAGCCCTTTGATCATCTTCGTGGCCCTCCTCTGGACCCTCTCCAACAGCTCAAATGTTTACTTTTTAAAATTATAGCAATATATTTTAGTGATTTCTAACTGGAAAATAAATTTCACAACAAAATCTACTGCTTGTATGGTGGGAATTCTGGAGATTTATCCTTAAGATGGGTTTTTTTCCCAAGGATTCTTTGTGTAGCTTAAATTACAAGTGGAATCCTCCAATGGAAGCAGTTTAACTCTCACACCTCTAACAGCCTCTTCCCCTCTTTTCTGATTTCCACAGCCACCATGTGGTCCCTTGGCACTGTGAAGGTTGAGTTAAGTCACACTCTTGGGCTGTTTTTTTGGGCAGAGATCAATAGACATGTTTAACTTCAGGCAGGGAGGCTGCCTGGCTGTCTTCATGGACAAATTGCAGTGAAATTTTACAATATTGGGGTAATTTTTTGAAAATCTTGGCTTGCAAGTCATAGTGGAAAAGCCTGAGGAGAGGTCTGGATGGCCAGTTGGTGTCTTTTCCCAAGGAACAGCCCATGGGATGAGATGAAACAGCCTCAGGTTGTGCCAGGTGAGGGTTGGGATGGAGATTTGGAGAACACCTTAGCAGTTTTCAAGCCTGAGCTGGGCCATTCACACTGGGCTGGTGTTTTTTCTGGTCTTTCAGTGATAGATCTATTCAGATTGGAATGAAGAATTACAACAAATGTCAAACACAAGAGATTTGGAGTAACATACATCCAAGTGTCTTCTCTCCTCCCCACTTCCCCCACCCACACCCCCCCCAAAACTGACCAAAAATATCACTTTCTAATGATTCACCCAGTGCTCTTCAGTTCTGCAGCTGCAATGCATGCTGTAGGAATCATTCCATTTGGGATTTTACAGCAGCACATCCCCTTAGATAAGTGAGCCTGATTAGTGCAACTGCCTTATTTATAACATCCAACTTGTATTTTTGCTCCACAATTTACTCTTTCGCAGCAGCATCATCTCTTTGGGGATTAATGTAAAAAAAAACCCCTCAGAACCCCCAGAAATACTTCTGGTAAATCTATTTGGGAAACGTGCAGCTTTACAGCAAACCTTCTGNCCTTATTTATAACATCCAACTTGTATTTTTGCTCCACAATTTACTCTTTCGCAGCATCATCATCTCTTTGGGGATTAATGTAAAAAAAAACCTCAGAACCCCCAGAAATACCTCTGTTAAATCTATTTGGGAAACGTGCAGCTTTACAGCAAACCTTCTGCTTCTGATTCTGCTTGTTTTCTGCCCCTCACAGATGGAGTTGTGTCTCAGACTGTGCCCAGCGTCCCTCCATCGCTAGGAAACTGTGATGTGTCCTCACAGCTGACTGAGGGATCACTCCCTCCCTCTCTCGGTCCTCCCCCAGTGGAGCTGGAAGACTCTGCTGACAGCAGCACCTTTCTTGTCCCTCCTGACACTCCTCTCAACGACAACCCCCCAGCAGAAACTCTCTCGGGCAGCCGCCACAGCCACTGTTCCCTCAATACCATTGTATAGAGGGGGGGGAAGAGCTGGTGGCCCCCTCAGAAGATAGTTCTAGCAACTGTTTGCACAGACAAACACTAATCCGTGGTTTGAACTTCAGAAGGAATCCTTCCCCCCCCGACTTGGGTGGGTTTTTTTGTTGTTTTTTTTGGGTTTTTTTGGACACTTGCTTTTATGTTCTAGAATTAGGGTCGTGCCTCTGTTTTTTTTGGCTGTCGTTCCTCATTCACTAATCGTTTTTGTCCTGTAAATATGGATTGTGGAACTGCTCTTCTCTTCCCACGGGCTGTGGAAAAAAAGAACCCAGAGAATTCCTTTGACTTCTGAGGAGGTGAAGAGCATGGGTAGTTTTGGTTTTGTTTTGTTTCATTGGGTTGTTTTGTTTGTTTTGGGTTTTTTTTTTTCCTGGATCTGAGAGGAAACAAAAATCTACATCAGAAATAAGCTGCTTGGATTTGGCTGGAGGCTGGAAGAGGCAGGTTGGATCTGTTGCTTCTTTCTCACTCCAGTGCTTGGAAAAGGTGGAAGAGATGGACCTGCAGGGGAAGGGGCTTTGGGGTGGACACTGAGGAGCTCAAATGTGTCACCAAGAGAAGAGTTACAGGGTATAAATCACTGGTGTGTGTTGTCACCTGTTCAAAGCAGCACAGGGACCAGGGGATGAATGATCCACGTGGTGGGTGACAAAGGGTTTGAGAAATCACAGTTACTTTGTTGTTTGTTGCTGCAAAATCTCACCTTATGGGGTAAAACTCTGGCCTTTGAAGAAGCTGGAGCTGGGTATTGCTTGTGTCCCCTTTGGGGAGGTGGAGGGAGCACTAAACCTCCAGGCAGTCTGACTTGGCTGTGTGAAGCCCATTTGTTATAATCCCATCAGAAAAATGGTGTTTTTCTTTGTCATTTAACTCCTTTACAGTGAACAGTTGCCTGGGGTTGGCCTGGATAAAGAGTTTTGCTTTTCTCACCACATGTTCTCTCTAGCCTGTAGGTGGGTTCCTGCCCCTCCCTTTCACTTCTTCACACTTCTCCAAGTACCATTTAAAAGCAGTGCTCAGCAGGCTCTCTCTGCGTGGTGTTTAATTCTAATTGGACTCTAGTTCCTTATCACAGTCCCATAAATTGGCAGCCCTCTTCTGGGGATTTCCTTTGAGCCCCCAAACCATTTCCCCTAGCCCCAGGAGGGTGTGTAATGAGCCTGGTCTGCTTCAATCAACAGAGCACTTTGCTCCTGAGATCCCCCTCCGATGGAGCTCTCTCTGAACTGAGTTAATTCAGAGCTAATTCATTCCCTCCCTGGTTAAATCCCAAGCTNTATAATCCCATCAGAAAAATGGTGTTTTTCTTTGTCATTTAACTCCTTTACAGTGAACAGTTGCCTGGGGTTGGCCTGGATAAAGAGTTTTGCTTTTCTCACCACATGTTCTCTCTAGCCTGTAGGTGGGTTCCTGCCCCTCCCTTTCACTTCTTCACACTTCTCCAAGTACCATTTAAAAGCAGTGCTCAGCAGGCTCTCTCTGCGTGGTGTTTAATTCTAATTGGACTCTAGTTCCTTATCACAGTCCCATAAATTGGCAGCCCTCTTCTGGGGATTTCCTTTGAGCCCCCAAACCATTTCCCCTAGCCCCAGGAGGGTGTGTAATGAGCCTGGTCTGCTTCAATCAACAGAGCACTTTGCTCCTGAGATCCCCCTCAGATGGAGCTCTCTCTGAACTGAGTTAATTCAGAGCTAATTCATTCCCTCCCTGGTTAAATCCCAAGCTGTTGGGTTTTGATGACGAGTGCTAAATGATCTCTACAGGTGGTTTTAAGTTTGGATTTGGAGATACAATTAATTTTTCCCTCCACCCACCCTCCTCTTGCCTTTTCCTGCCCCTGTTCACCACTGAGGGGTTTGTGAGGAACCTCCTCCTGCTGCCTTATGATGGGTGTGAGCCCAGAGGGACAGGAGGAAAACACTGATGGGGGGAAAGGGGTGTGTGTGTGATCTATTTCTCTAGTTGGGATGAGAAATCATCCTGATGTGACAAATCCTGACCTGCTGATGTGGTTTCCCAGCACAGCCAACTCTTTCCCCACAGAATATGCTGCTACTGCTCTGGGTCTGGTCCATGGGCTCACGCTGTACCTGGAGGATTGATCTGGGGCAATTCCACCTCCCTCTGCATGGAAAAACTCTTGATTGTTGTGGTTGAGATAATCTCTGGTGCCCTGGCAGTCAGGCACAATGCTCTCAAACCTCTCAGAGAGCTTGAATGGGAGCTGTAGGGTGGGAGGAAGAAGCAGGAGGAAGGCTCTGTGCCCACAGCCATCCCACCACCCTCATCCTCCTCTCCCCTTGGCTGGTTCCAGCAGTGGGACAGAGGGAGAGGATCCCTTCTCCTCCAGCCTGGTGGGATCTTTCTCTGTCTCCTCTTCCTGGTGAGTCCCAAGTCCTGCTGTGCTGAAGTGATGGGTGATGGATGAGCTCAGTGTTTCTGAAGTAGGACAATAAAAAGCGGGTTTTTTTGTGCGTTTTTGAGCACATCCATAGGTTTTATACGTTGTATCTACTGGTTTGTTTGCTTTAGTTTTCTAGGTACGAGTGTGTGTGCACGTGTGTGTGTGTTTCTGGGTTGGTGAGATAGAGGTCAATGTCTGTTTGTACATACTGTAGAGGGTCACCCTTGTGCTGTGTCCAGCAAGGGGAAGCCAAGCACTTGGGCTTTTGGGGTTCCTGCTCCTCTCCTGCTTCATTAGGATGTAGAGTCTGTTCCTGAAAAAAAAACCCCTCTTGTTAGCCCTGTAAAATAGAAAACTTCCTCTTTTTTCTTTTGAAATTCCAGCTGGAATCTTTGTTCTCTGTTAGTCTCCTGGCACGGTGAAGAAAAGCCTCCAGGCTTGGTTTTAGTCTCTGTGCTTTGTGGTTGAGGTGAGCAAATCCCTCACCCTTCTCTTAACACTGATGGGATCTGATGGATATTTTTAATTGTTTTTCTTTTGTTTTTTGGTGAATTCTAGTTGAAAAATAAGCTCTGTTACAACTGGAAGCTTCCTGGTGGCTCCTGGTTGTAGCCCTTGCAGATGAAGGCTCCTCTGCTGAAGCCTCCTGTGATGTTCTCTCCTTCCTTCTGAGCCTTTCCCACTCACACATCATCACAGAGGCACCTCTGGCCTCTCTTTCCCCCCCAATCCTTCCTCATCTTGACTGTAAACAAAGAAAATTTTGCCCTGAACAGAGAAGCAAAGTACAGCTCATTTACCTCTTGGTATTTGGCAATAAATTTATCATTTTTTCCCCTTTTCAATTTTTTCACATTTCTCTTGGAGCAAGAGCCTCTGAAACAAAAAATTCACAGACTTCTGGGCCAGCTGGGGCAGAGTTAAGTTTCCTCTACAACAAATTGACTCCTCACAAACCTTCCCTGTCCAGGGCAAGGTGAGTGGGAGATGTTTTATCCCCAGCAGCCACTCCAGAGGGTTGTTGCCCTTTCTGGTTGGATTGGTGAGATTTTTGGGGTTTTACTGATCATTTCACAGCAGCCCCTCATGTTTTTCCTTGGTGAGCTTAGCATTAGAAGGAGGATGAGCTTCATTTTGTGCTTGAAGGTCAAAACTCTCATCCAGATGTACAGTAATGTCCAGCTTTGTCTCCTTTGGAGCCTCAGACTCTACCTATTTGTGGCAAAAACATGGATTAGAAGAAGAATGAAGGAGATGGAGAACTTGTGGAGGCTCAGTCTCAGAGCTGGAGGGAAGCTCTGTCTCTCTGCTCTTCTCTTTTGAGTTTCACTTGAAAGGAAGATGAGTTTGTGATCAGTAATTACTCCTCTTCTCCCACCTGATGTTAGATGAGATTTTTTTTTTTTAAATCCATTTTTACCTCCTGGCTGTGGATTTTCAGTGGCAAAGCTCTGAAGTTTCAACACAATCATTACATGTGTGTCTCTTTCCTTTTCCAGTTGCTGAAACATCTTGTTTCTCCCAGGCTAAAGAACAGAAGAGACTTTTAAATTGCCCTTGTGAGCTGGGAGCTGCACCCTAAACTTAGAGCAGATCAGCACAGAGGTGGGAAATCAAAGTTCATCCTTTTTTTTGCTTCCCCAGTTCCAAATGAGTCCTTGGTGTAAGGATCTGGGTGCCAGGGATGGGGGCTGAGAGAGAGCAGGACACTGCTTTTTACCTTCTCCTGGGACACAATTTCAGCCCTTGCTGCATTTCCTCCCGTGTCCTTGGTTGATGACTGGACCTAACTGTGGCTGTGTATAAAAGATTTTGATATTCTGTGAAAATACCATGTAGAATTTAAATTTGATACTATAATATTTCAGTCCCTGTGACACTCGGTTTGGTTTTTTTTTCTTTAACTTTCTTTGGGGTTGGCACTAATCTTTTATTATTTTTTTTTTCTTCTTCTCAAGATGCTGTGAGAAACATTTCATCCAAATGCCAAATAAATTGTGTTCTATAAGAGAAACAGCCTCTTCCCCTCTTTTCTGATTCCCACAGCCACGATGTGGTCCCTTGGCACTGTGAAGGTTGAGTTAAGTCACACTCTTGGGCTGTTTTTTTGGGCAGAGATCAATAGACATGTTTAACTTCAGGCAGGGAGGCTGCCTGGCTGTCTTCATGGACAAATTGCAGTGAAATTTTACAATATTGGGGTAATTTTTTGAAAATCTTGGCTTGCAAGTCATAGTGGAAAAGCCTGAGGAGAGGTCTGGATGGCCAGTTGGTGTCTTTTCCCAAGGAACAGCCCATGGGATGAGATGAAACAGCCTCAGGTTGTGCCAGGTGAGGGTTGGGATGGAGATTTGGAGAACTTTTGATACTGAAAGTGTTGTCAAACATTTTTAAGAGGGTACAATTTGAGGCTCCATCCCTGGAGGGTTTGAAGAGCTGGGCAGACACAGAGCTGAGAGAGTTGGTTTAGGGCTGGAGTTGGGTTGATGGTTGAACTTCATGGTTTGAAAGATCCATTTCAAACAAGGTGATTCCATGTTGTTGTTTGGGGTGAGCTCTGCTCTCCCCATCTCTGCCCCATGAACAGCAAAAGCAGCCCCATATCCTCACCCCCTCCTGGTACCAGCTCTGTTCTAGCCCCTCTGGAGCCCTGTGGGGTTAAATCAGCTGTAGGTGAGGGGGAATTTAAGAATTCAAAATGAAATTGCCCTCCTGATTTCATCCTGTGTAAGAGGGGCTGTTTTCAGGCATGGGCAAGAAGCAGCAGCTCCTTTTTTCCCACTCCACTGGCAGCTTGGCTCCTACAAACCTTCACTTTTGCTTTGGTTTGGTTCTTTTTTTACTTTTTTTTCCTCTCCCAAGCTGCTGGGCAAGGCAGAGCTGGCTGGTGGAGTGGTGGCAGCAGTGGCTGCAGGATGCTTTCAGTGCTGAACAGTGTCCAGGCTGCAGTGTCATCTCCTGGCCACACTTCCCACCTCCAGCATCACTGCTGGACCACAACCAGAGCATCATCTCCTCACCAGGACATCCTGCCTCAGCTCAGGGACATGGGACACTGCCACTCGCTGGGGACAAGCCTGATGTGAGCAGATGGAGCAGCTCAGGGTGACAGGGACCTTGTGGGGCCCCTGTGACACTGCAAAGCCCTGTGCAGGTACAGTTTACCCTTCCTTCCTGTCACCTGGGAGGGGACTGGGGATGTGGCTCTGGCACGTGTAGGGACAATGCACTGGGGGTGACCCCAAGGGTGCCAGGCCACGGGGGGGAGGTGACCAGAGGGAGATGTCACTGACCCTGGTGACATCAGGGCAGTGCAGTGGCGTGTGCCCAGCTCACATCTGGCCACAGGGCCCCCTTTGTGCACTCCCTGCCCTGCTCCCAGCTCTCTGCAGCCTGGCAGCAGCTTGTTGCAGGCACCAGGGATTTTAGCAAGAAAGATTTATCCCCCCAGATCTTCACCTCCCCACAGCCCCATCCCTGGGTGATGTGAGCCCTGCTATGGTGGGGCAACCCCTTTCCTTGTCACTGTCCCCACCAGCCCAGGTGTGTGTGGCAGCAGAGGAGCAGTTCTCTCTGGTGGGAGCTGCTGAAAATGCTGGTGGGGGGTTCCCAGCAGGATGACTCCCTGCCCACGGCCCCATCCATGGCTGCAGCTGAAGAGACTATTTTTATTTTCCAGAGATGCTTTTCCCCCCGTGGTGGCTCTTCCCCCCCCTCCTCCCCTTCCTGCTGCTGTGAGTGGGTGCGTGGGGGGACATCTGCTGGCCCGGTGGGACGATGGATGGAGGTGGCATCTCCC
>VZTY01027119.1:0-11708 GCA_013400935.1 Turnix velox
TCCTCAGAAAGGAGTTGCTCCAGACTTCTCATTATCTTCATACCCCTCCTCCGGACCTGCTCCATCAGGTCATTCTTCTTCTGTTGAGGGCTCCAGAACTGGACACAGTAACTCCAGTTGGGGTCTCACCAGAGCCCAGTAGAGGGGCAAAACCTCCTCCCTTGACTTTCTGGCCACACTTCTCTTGATGCAGCCCAGGAGTTTTTATTTTCACATTTTTAAAAGCAAAGACAGATGAGACTTCATTGCTTTTTTCCCCTGACTGTTATTTAGTACTGTACATAGTCTGATGTTTTCTTAAACTTCTTTCTCTGGAGGAATTTGAAGGGAAAGCTGCTCTAAACACCTGCCTACCATCACAACAGACCCTTTTGTCATCTCATTTGGATCCTACAGTGCTGTAACTAGTATGTACTAAACACTGAAGAGTCAGCAGATAATTACAAAACTCTGTGTAAAACTTTTCCATATTATTTCTTGTGAGAGCCTATAAATTCACCTGTCAAGAATGACTTTTTTCCATTTCAAACACATTTTTATCAGACTCAGCAAATTTGTTAGAACCAGTAGCCATTAGCTGGGATCACTAGTTGTTTTGTTTATGGGAGATTTGAGGATTTCTTTTTAAATTCAGTTGATCTTTTAAACTAGTTTTTCCATGTGTGACTCTCTACAGCATCAGCAGAACTCAGAAGTGACATTTGACTTCAATGTGGTTTAAAAAACATTAGGAAAACAATGTGACATAGCTGAGTGTAAACTCCAGCAGATATTGTGCTTGTCTATTACATGTACTCATAAGCTGCATTTATTCATGTCTCTGGTTATTATCTATACCTGGAGCAGCACAAGCAGATGTTTCAAATGAAGGACAGGGGAAGTCAATAGAATAAATAAAGAGGAGGCAACAGACAGTTACAATAGAATCATAGAATGGTTTGGGTTGGAAGGGACCTTCAAGATCATCCAGTTCCAACCCCCCTGCCATGGGCAGGGACACCTCCCACCACACCAGGTTGCTCAGTGCCTCATCCAGCCTGGCCTTAAACACCTCCAGGGATTGAGGGGGCATCCACAGCCTCTCTGGGCAACCTCTTCCACTGCCTCACCACCTTCACAGGAAAGAACTTCGTTCTTAGATCCAGCCTAAATCTCCCCTCTTCCAATTTGCATCCATTCCTCCCAGTCCTGCCATCCTGGACCCTATTCAAAAGTCCTACCCCAGCCTTTCTGTAGCCCCCTTCAGGTATTGAGCAGCTCCTCTGAGGCAGCCCCTGAGCCTTCTCTTCTCCAGGCTGAACAACCCCAACTCCTTCAGCCTGTCCTCATACAGCCAGTTGCTCCAGCCCTCTCATCATCTTTGTGGCCTACTCTAGACCTGCTCCAACAGCCCAATGTCCTTCTGACGTTGAGGGCTCCCAAACTGGACACAGTAACTCCAGTTGGGGTCTCACCAGAGCCCAAGTGAGGGGCAAAATCACCTCTCTTGACCTGCTGGTCACACTTCTCTTGAGTAATCGTTAATTACAGCCTTATTTGATACCAATCCCATAATACTTACAAAGAGGTTGGCATCACTAGCCATAATGTGGGGGTGTTCAGAAGTAATGCTCACTTTTTTTTATATGGTCAGACAAGAACATTGTTTTACTGAATAAGAAGTTGCAAAACTCTCTAGGAGTCAGAGAGTTATCATTAACTTATTGGGTAAATGTTATAGAAAAAAAGAATAATCTGACACTCTGCCTCTCATCTTGCTAGGAAAGAAAATGATTAATTATTCTGAAACTGTAGCCTTTGGGAAGAAGCCAGTTTGTTAAATTGAATACATTTTGCAACCAACACAGATGAGGAATTCTTTATCCTTAGGAAGTTTTCCCGGATAACAAGAAAATAGGAAAGCTAGTACAGTTTTCCATTACAAAACAGTAATGCTACTCACTTTTTTGGGGTTTTTTTGGAGACCTGTGGCATACAAATGCCATAGATTGAGCATCTTGACAGCTTTGTGCAAGCTTTGCTCTAAGATAAAGGCCCAGTGTCATCATATTTCCACTGCAGCGATGGTGAAAGTGACTGGTAAATTGTGACTGAGGAATTGTTCTGTGGAGGGGGAGTTGTTTCCTTTACACACTTCCCATTCCCTTTCTGCTTTTATGCTCTAACTTCCCAATCTGCCAACCTGCATTTTGAGGTACAGAGCTGTCTTTCAGTCCTTTCTGACACAAAGACTAAAAAGCCTCCTTGACAATCAGCTCATAGGAATATTAATCAGTTTTCCTGAATGTACAAATATATAGATTATCACTGGACCCCAATGTTTCCAGGGAGGAAATGGGTTTATTAGGACCATAGTCAAGTATCAGTGTTTAATTGCTCTGAGTGCTGATGGCAAAGAAATATAGAGATGGCACAAGCTACATATAGAAGCATAGAGTGGTTTGGGTTGAAAGGGACCTTCAAAATCATCTAGTTCCAACTCCCCTGCCATAGGCAGGGACACCTCCCACTACACCAGGTTGCTCAGTGCCTCATCCAGCCTGGCCTTAAACACCTCCAGAGATTGAGGGGGCATCCACAGCCTCTCTGGGCAACCTCTTCCACTGTCTCACCACCCTCACAAGAATAAACTTCTTTCTCATCTCCAGCCAAAATCCTCCCTCCTCAATTTGCATCCATTACTCCTAGTCCTGTCATCCTGGACTCTATTCAAAGGTCCTACCCCAGCCTTTCTGTAGCCCCCTTCAGGTATTGGTAAGTTCCCCCTGAGCCTTCTCTTCTCCTTCTGCCTGTCCCCACAGAGTAAAGAAAAGAATTTCCATCAGCATTTAGCTTACAAACAGATTCACATCTGCCTTATAAAGCTGGAAATATTCTGCCTGTGTGCCCAGGGTTCCATCATTGCAAGGAGCTGTAAAGTAATGCGACGATTGGTGTAAGAAGGGGCTGACCTCCACGATCAATATGATCTGCCAGAATCTGTTTATTGTGAGCATGAGACAAGCTTATATACAGTGATGGCTAATTATCAATGCTACTAACATACTGATTGGTTACAAGTTACATTCTTGCATTAATGTCAGTCCCTCCTCCTAGAGTTCTTCTGTTAACACACACAGCTGTACACAAGTTCTTGTTAGCTTGTTCATTCTCGACTCCTTCTACTTTCCCAGACCATCGAGGACTCTTTCCCAAAACAATGGAAGACACAAGCAAGCTCCAAGGCCTTCAGGTGGCTTGATAAGATTTGCCTCAGGCTCTGAGCTGAGCAGTTGTTAACCCTTTGTAGCCTGTGCCCATACTGCAACAGAGCTGAGCTTTCCACTAGCAACAGCTGCCCCAGGAACCTCTGCCCAGCCACCATTTCAAACTCAAATTATGTTCTTTCTGCTCAGTCATCAGAAAATTCTCCCTCTAGAAAGGAGGGTGACTAGAGACACTAGTCAAACAATTCCCAGCCAAAAAGTGGCAAATATTTCCCTTTGCTAAAAATTAATTCTATGGGTTAATTCTATTAATTATTATTAATTCTATGCTCTTTGTGACTTCAGCTCTCTCCCTTCAACCAGAGCTGAAAGAGTGACTGTAGAACATCCCTGTGTGCTGAGAAACAGAGCCCAGGCTGGAGAAGGAATCCCAAATCCCAATAAAATTCTTGGACCTAATTTTTGCACTCTCAGTTCTTTTAAGAAAAAAATGTGTTTCCAGATGGCTTTTTTCCCTATAAAACTAACATAGAAGCTGTAGGACTGTAATAACTATAAATTGTTCATACATTTTTCTCTAGGTTTAAAGAAAGGAGAAAGTATTCCTCTTTCTTTGTGTCCTTGGAGCTCCACCAGCTCACACCACACAACACAGTGGCCAGTGCTCCTTGCAGATCCATTGCCAATGCCATGCATTAAGGGCTTTCACCTTGCTCTCTGAAGCTCCTCTCAATTAAGGCAGCAACTGAAGTTGGTGCCAAACTGTCCTCAAGCAGATCATCTTGGAAGGCAGTGCCTACAGTTGGTAGTAGCCATCCAAAACAGCCAAACATTTCATGGACCCTGTTCTCCAAGAAAAAGAGGAGAGAAATGAATAGAAGCACAAGAAAAGCATGTAAGGAAAATTATTTCCAGGTTTTGAGAGGAAAGAGAAAATAAGGAGAAAGGCTGGCCTGTTGTTCTTTTCCTTAGTGCAATGTTGATGATAAGCTTGCAGAAGTGTTTTTTGGGACTGGATTCTCCAGACTGTGGTTTGGGTTGTACCCACAAGTGTAGGACTTAAACCACACCTTGTGGCTCTTGTAAACTTTGGGGCAAACAGAAGAAAGGTGCTCCAAAACACTGAATTTTCAGAAGGGGGTGTTCTTTTCTCTACCAACTTTTCTCTGAACAGAGGTGAGATGACCTGGATAAACTGGAGACTGAGGAAAGTATATTTTTAGTACATGTTTGGTTATTTAAAATAAAAAAAAAAAGGCAAGAAACAGGCTTATAAAAAAAGAACTGACAGGGTTTCTAGTGACTGTGAAGCAAAAAGCTAGGAAACAAGAAGAAAAAAAAAGAAAACCAGGAAAATAAATAGAAGAAAAAAAAAAAAGAAAACCAGGAAAATAAATAGAAGAAAAANAAAAAAGAAAACCAGGAAAATAAATAGAAAAAAAAAAAAAAACCCGGAAAAAAAAATAAAAAAAAAAAAAAAAGAAAACCAGGAAAACAATAGAAGGAAAAAAAAGAAAACCATCTAAAGGCACATTATTGTGATTACTGAAACAGACTGCAAAGTTCTTTTTAAGTGAATTAGGATTTAGTGGGTAACAAATAAGGAAAGATTTCTCCATCACCTGCAAAACTGCAGTGGTTTTTATCAAGGAGGCTCCTATTGAGCCCATCTCTGTTGATGAACATTCTTATCAAACAGCAAATATAAATGACTCACAGGGATACTATTTCAAAACGTAATGACATTGCTTTATCATGAATTCTTTTAAGATCTGGGTTATATTAAATATTAAATATCAAAGCTGTAAATTATTGTAGCAGCTTTATGCAACTAAATTAAATTCAAACAAAACCTAATTTCCTTAATCACTGACTGTAATCCTCCAGGAACATATGCTATTAACTCCACTACAAATGGCACAGAAATTGTATGACTTTAGTTAAGTTATTTTATATCAAATTCTAATCCAGGGCAGAGTCTTCAGTAAATCTCCTGCAGCGATTTTAATGCTTCTGCAATCATATTGGCTCTTTACTGGAGAGCTAATCTTTTTATACTCTATTTTTTTACTCTTTCATCCATTTCCTTCACATCCCTACTAATCTAGCTCATACCTGCCACTACGTATCATATGTTGAAAGACTTGTCTTTCCTCTCTTCCATTTGATTGGCAAGAGTAAACCTTGCAGTTATGCTAAAATCAGAATTTTTTTTGTTCCACATGTAAAAACTGAATCCTTCCCATTTGTTGCAATGTACATGCTATAAATTCTCAATATCTGAAGGGGGCTATGGAAAGGCTGGGGTAGGACTTTTGCATAGGGTCAGGTTGGCAGGACTAGGAGCAATGGATGAAAATTGGAAGAGGGGAGATTTAGGCTGGAGAGAAGAAAGAAGTTCTTTATGGTGAGGGTGGTGAGACCCTTTATGGTGAGGCTGTGGATGCCCCCTCAATCCCTGGAGGTGTTTAAGGCCAGGCTGGATGAGGCACTGAGCAACCTGGTGTAGTGGGAGGTGTCCCTGCCTATGGCAGGGATGATCTTCAAGATGATCTTGAAGGTCTCTTCCAACCCAAACCATTCTATGTTAATTGCTATTTGTTGTGATGTCTTTATAAAGCTGCCATAATTGTTCACAGTTCCCAGTCAAGCATTCAGAAAGTAGAATAATTTCATCTCTTTACTAGTGCTATTGGAAGTAAAATTAAGTAGATTTATTTTGAACAAGAAAGTTCCTCAGAGACTCAGGACAATGATCAGATAATAAAGAAATAAACCTCAGGGCTCTATGTGGTAAATATTGGAGAAACCTCCAGAGATCTCGTCAGGCCCCTGCCTCTGGGCATCATCAACAGATCTGCTGTCTTTCCTGACAGAGAGTTCCCCAATCTGTGCTCAAAAGCTTGTAACAGATTCAGCATTTCCCTACTACCCTCACATTTCACTGCCAAAACATTGTGAGTAAGCAAGAGAAGTGAATTCCTGAACAAATTGTAATCTCCTTTGTTCAGAGCTCCCCCTCCAAAAAACCCACTGCATGTGACCACCAAAGCCCCCACCACTTCTCTTCTGGAATTCATCCTCATAGGATTTCCAACCCCTGTACTCCTTCCCATCCAAACTGGAGTCTTCCAGGTGCTTGAATGGTTTCTTTTGAGAAGGACATCACTTTTTCTACTAAAAAATTAATTCGTTTTTGTTTACATAATTTATTGACTTTCCCCTATAGAAATACTCATGTGCTTCTCTGCTGGACTCTCCAAAGCAAGGTAACACCTCAGCTGAGGCTTTCTCATGTAGAGGAGAGGAGGCATTTAGTACCTATGTGCTAATGCTGACCATCTGTTCCACCACAACACTGTACTGCTGACTTGTATTAAGCCTGGAATCCATCACCAAGGCTCATTTTCTCTTGGAAACTGGAGCATTTTCAACTTGCTGACAGTGAGGTGGTTTGTTCAGTGAAATCAGCAGAGTGACTCAAACACAAATGTATGTGCAAGGATCCTGCAGCACACCATTTGCAAATGGCACATCTACCTTTCCTGCACAAAGTCACTGGTGCTGGAGGCACAGTAGGATAGAAGATGCCCCAAATGCACCAGACATGCTGCAATTGGCTGTTACATGTAAGAGACATAATGTTGCCAAAATGTTCTGGATGAAAACCCTAGATACCACCAAATTTTTATACCATTGAATCCAAGATTTGCCAGTAAACAGCAGCTCACCTGGAAGTATCCAATTCTCAGACAGAAATAAGAGAGGATGTATCATTTTGCAATATTAAATCAAAGTGAGGGTGAGAGAAGAGTGTCCCAGGCTGCCCAGAGAGGGTGTGGGGTCTCCTTCTCTGGAGACATTCAAACCCCACCTGGACACCTTCAGGTGTGACCTGATCAGGGTGTTCCTGCTCTGCAGGTGGATGGGACTGGGTGATCTCTTGAGGTCCCTTCCAGTCCCTGACTCTCTGTGAGTCTGGGATTATCAGAGTGCTCCACTAGTCTTGCTTTCAGCTTGGACCCAACCAGCACTACCAGCCAACCACATGTATAAAGCACCCTCTCACTCCAGGAGAATTTCTTTAGAGACCAGAAGGTGTCTACTAATGCAGCCATTTTGGGTGAGAGCAAAGGTTTGTTCCACTGTCTGCCTGCAACAGTGGATCTAACCCCATACTTGCAAAAAGAGAAGAAGAACAAGGCAAACACAGAATCACAGAATGTCAGGGATTGGAAGGGACCTGGAGAGATCATCTAGTCCCACAGAGTTCTCCCCACAGGTACTCACTAGCCTGTGATCAATTAGCTAGCAACTCTAAGTGGAAAATTAGTAGTAACTGTGAAAAGAACAGAATTAGTGAAATATTAATATGTATGACACCAGATCCCCACTAATCCTGTAAGACATTGTGCAGGAGTCAGTGCTGTTCCATGCTAGAGAGTACATCTGTGCTCACCCTGGGACTCCAGAGTTCACTGGACTAATCATGGGCATTTGTGCCATCTGACCATCCCCTGACCTAACAATTCCCTTACAGACTTCCTCTTAACAACATGCTTGAAAAGATAACCTAAGTTTTAGTTAAGCTTTTGGCCTATTGTCTGTCACCTTCCTGCAGTCAACCTTAACATGTTAGTATGTTTAAATTGCCAGTTTATCATCTCTTCAGTTTTCTTCGTCTGGGCACAGCTGCAGCTCTTTGAAGCAAATCTTCTTGCTCCTGCACTCTCACTTCCCCTGCCCATGCTGCCTTCTTTTCACTCTTGAGTTTTTCTTGGCTGCAATTATTTTCTCTGCACTTCCCATATGATGTAGCAAAGTAATGTCCCTGGAAAGAGTTAGATCCTCTACCTGTCTTACTTTCAATAAGCTTCCCAATCTTTGTCCAGTTCTCTTTCGTGAGGCTGAGCACAGTAACAGTAGAGAACTTAGCTTGCATTACTCCTGAGGGGATGCTGAGCCTCAGTGCATAGGATTCCCACTGCAGGGGAGCTTTCAGGTGTTATGTTCTACATCATATCCTGTAAAACACTCTATTAAAGTCAGATATTGTCTTCACAGACTCCTGAACCAGCTACTCCACAGCTTTTGCCCTTTCTGAACTGAATGACTGAACTCATAGAATGGTTTGGGTTGGAAGGGACATTCAAGATCATCTAGTTCCAACCAGACCAGGCTGCTCAGTGCCTCATCCAGCCTGGAAGTCATCTTTCTTCTTCCTTCAGCTCAGCCTGTTGTGTTGCCATCATGGTCTACTGAGATACTGTGAAGGTGCTGCCCCAGTATTGGCACACTTCTATCACCAGCAGCAGTATTTAGTAATGGTAAAGGGCCACACAGAAAATATAACAGTACATTCCAAACTTTTGGGGTTTTTTTATCTACTTAACTCTGCTTCCCTTCCAGTTATCAATTACTAACATAAAATCCCAACAGAGAACTACCTAAATTTGCCATGATCTTCCCATTGATATTTTATGCACATTCACTGGGCCACAGAACACTGAATTCAAACTGAATTTTTTTAAGTGATGATTTGTACAAGCAGCCTCTATCACCAGCCTTCCATGAGCACTGCCCCTACATTAGGATTTGCTTAGTGATTTGGAGGTGAAGATTTCTGTGATTTCTCAGCCAAGGTGCCTACAAGCACTCAGAAATAAATGTTTTCCTGTGCAGCCCCAGGAACCTCCCACAAAACCCTGCCTTAACCTTTAGCTGGCTTCACCCATTCACCTCCCAACAGCATCACCCTCATGTTTCACATTTGACAAAATAAGAGCAATCAAAGGAAAGTATATAACTCATTAGGGGAAAAAAACATACTTCAGGAACTAAGAAAGAGATACTGAAGTGGAAAAAGTCTGCTGAGAAAGGCAAATGCATTCTTCTTTGTATGATTACACAGAAACAAAACCTCGTGGTGAGCATTAAAGCAAGAAACAAACACAAGACCATCCCTCCCCCTGCCTAACCAACTGGGGGGGGTCCAGCAGGCCCCCCAGCCTTTCTCCTCCTCCTGTGGCCCCTTGGAAAATGCAACTCAGCAGTGGCAGGTCCCACAGCAGAGACACCAGAAAGGACACCACAGAGATAAGGCTGCTACCCTTCTCTGCTGGTGTTAAATAGGAGACAGGGTGGAGGGGGGGGGGTGATTTGGAACATCTGGGGAGGGGAAAAAGAGGGTGTGTGGAACCTGCCTAGAGGCAAACTGGGGGGAGAAATGGAAGGACTTGAGTGGTCGCCATGAGAGTGGTGAGACACTGGAACAGATTGCCCTGAGATGTGGTGGAGGTCCCATCCCTGGAGACATCCAAGGCCAGGCTTGCTGAGGCTCTGAGCAAGAATATCTAATGCAGGATGTTTCTGCCCATGCCAGGGGGAGTTGGAACCAGAAGATCTCTAAGGTCCCTTCCAACCCAAACCATTCTATGATTCTATATTCTTCCCACGGAAGTTCAGGACCTCCAACAACATTAAGTCTGGGTTCTTCAGTGTGAAGATTACCTTGTTAAATAGTTCAGCTCCAAATTGTCTTTAACTTGCAGAAGCATTAGCTGTCAGTAGAGCTCACTGTACACATCATGAATACACAATGTTATGGGAACGTCCCCCTGATCACCATCTTTCCAGGTTTTTGATGTCTGCACTGTTAGGCTCTCCATGACATGCCAGTTCCCCTGAGTCACTTCTTGGACATCAAGCCCTATCACAGAGGAGTATCTTGTTTAAACAGAATCTCAATTCTGTCTGTTCCCTGTTTCCTCTTCAACTAGGATTGACCTTCACACCAGAGGAAGGGCTGTGAACCAACAGCTCTCAAGGCATGATAGAGCAGGGTGGCTGCTGATAAGGGATTATCAGTAGTGGGTCCTCCACTTGAATTAATTTTCCTCTCCTCATGATGAACTTCATTTTGTTGCTTCAAAAAGGCTTGCTGCTGTCCATTTGTTTATTCAGGCATTTCCTGAGTGAGAGATCCATACTGAGGAATGTGCCTTTTGTTTTCCTTTCTCTCTGGGTTGAGTTATTTTTAAACAGTTTTCTCTCCCATTTCTCCCCACCTCCTTTTGATGTCGCCAGCACCAACTTAAGTAGTTCGTAGAAGAAACTTTGTTTTACAGCAAGGAAAATCTGTATCTTTGCAACTGAGGAAAAAATAACTTCTTAGAAAGGTCACAGCACCTAGAAGAATATTTCCCTGTGTTTAAAGTAGAACAGGAAGTTTAAAATTAAATCAGCTAGGGAGTTAGGTCCTTTGGAGCTCCACAGTAAGTTACACATCATATCACAGAATGCCAAGGACTGGAAGGGACCTCAGGAGATCATCCAGTCCCATCCCTCTGCCAGAGCAGGGACATCCAGATCAGGTCACACAGGAAGATGTCCAGCTGGGGTTTGAATATCTCCAGAGAAGGAGACCCCACACCCTCTCTGGGCAGCCTGGCACACTCTTCTTTCACCCTCACCCTCACCAAGTTTCTTCTCCTATTTCTGTGGAACCTCCTGTGTTCCAGCTTGCACCCATTGCCCCTTGTCCTGTCATAGAAGGTCACTGAGAAGAGCCTGGCTCCATCCTCCTGACATTCACCCTTTACACATTTACACATGTGTAAATCACACATTACCCTTTACACATGACTGAGGTCACCCCCCAGTCTCCTCCTCTTCAAGCTAAAGTTCCATGGACTTGACTCTCCATTGAGAATCTGCAATGCTGTATCTCAATTTAAGAGCAACCCAATGGCAATTCTGATCAAGAAGAAATTTCTTTGTTGCTAACCTAGGTGTAAATGAAAATCTACTAATCACTAGGAGAGAGGTCAAAGTAATTTTAAAGTGCATTTTGTACATTATCAGCTGTTCTTACAGAAGATAAAGGTCAGTGTAGAGATAACTGACCTAACAGTCAAACTTCTGTGTGTTTTTTGTCTATGTCTCTGTTGGCCCATACAATAACAGCAGTGCTAGCCCGGATTTCAGCCTGATTTCTGCAGTTTATCACTGGGGCCACTTCTTAGACCTGAAGCAGGATGCAGATTATTCAGTACTGTAGTTCAACTAAATTTCAGTCATTGGTTAGTTTTTTTGAATTTCTTTTGTTTTCCCTGTTACACACAGGGCTGGCAGTTCTGAACTCTGTAGTTTCTGCTTTCTGTACTGCCATGTTAAATGAACAATTTTAAACCCCCCCAAATATGAATTGGATCTTTCAGGGGGAGGGAAGAGGAAAGAGGGGTTTGCAGTATCAGTAACACAGCAGAGATTTTTAGCAACATTCAAATTAAAAACACCCCTTACAACTTGCACCTTTGATAGAAATCTGTAGAATGGCAGCAGGAATGGAGATGATGACTGTGAGATGGAACATCCCTGACACATGTAACCCCTGAGAGTGGGCAGAAACCCTTCATGCCACTGATTTCGGGTGGTCAGAGCTGTGCAGAGCCCTGCAAAGCCCTCCAGCCTGTGAGCTGCTGCCTTTTTTTTTTTTTTTTC